>JAEANM010004979.1:0-20127 GCA_017656035.1 Myanophis thanlyinensis
CTCCGGCCAATTTCGGAAAACGACACCATACCCAAAAGGCTCTTTTAAGAGCCGCCACCTTCGTCTCGAAAGGAGCTTGAGCCCATTTGTCAACCAATCCCAAGGCGGGTTGAGTAAATGGCCGTTTCCCCCACAGAATGTACCTAAACTAGCAATGAAAAGCGGTGATTTTGAAGTATTTATTGTGTACGTCAAGTTTATTTGAAGCCCTGATTCTTCTGGACACAACAGTATCCATTATATGAACCGCCATTTTGGGAATCGGGAAAATTCCGTGTACTCAAGACATGACTACCTGCGTAGAGGAATTATTTTTTTGTAGCTTTGGAAGAGGGTTCTTTCACCTCAATTATCCAGAGCCCACCAGCTCCTGCGCTTGCCCCAGGGCAGTTCCGAGGTTTCTGATCTTTCTCAGGTGAATGAAAAAGGAGAAACTAAATTTCTAACTTCCCGCCCAACAGCCAGGAGACCGTTGAAAGCAAACCTCAATTCAGCTCGTCAGGAACTCTAGATAATAATTTGCATATAGAGGGCAATGCCTACTGAATTTTAGATAGTGAGGTAGTCACATTACTTTACTCCTTGAATCCATCCATGTTTCTGAACCCTTTCAGAACTGTGCCTTGTTAAACATTAAACATCTCAAAAACTTCCAATATTTTAATTTGAAATTTTAAGAAATTCTGCAAAACTCTATGTTCCAAATGTGCTTTTTCAAGACTTGTTCCTCATCCAAGAACAGTTCTGACTGAATGGTGAATTGGAAGGATTTATATTCCTTGCAGGGAATATAATATACTAATAAAATGTAAAATCTAGATAACTTCAAGGAGAGTTAACTACAAGACTTTGTAAAACCTGGCTATGTTTGTTTTTAATTACCCCTTTCCTCATTATTTAAAAAAGAACCTCACATTACTTATTCACAAATTCCTATTGATAGAACCCACCCCCAATTCACTATAGGTAATCTTTGACTAATAACCAAAACTGTTATCACAATTCCTGTTGCTAAGCAAGGCAGCTGTTAAATGAGTCATGCCCAATTTTACAATTTGTTTTGCCAGTAAAAGAATCACTGCAGTTAAATGAATCATAGTGTGGCTAGCAAATCTTGTTTCTTCCACTGACTTAGGTTGTTGCAAATTGGCTGGGAGGATTGCAAATGTGACTCCAGGATGTTGCAATTGTCCTAAATATACCCCATTTGCCAAGAACCTAAATTCTGATCACATGATCATGGGGATACTGTAACAATCTAAGGACTGGTCCTAAGTCACTTTCAATGCCACTGTAACTGAACCATCCCATCACTAAACAAATAAAAAACTACATGCCTTTTAGAATCATGTAATCATCTACTGGCAAAGTGATATTTTTCTTTGCTGAATGTAGCTTTGTATCTTTATATTAATGCTTTATTAACACAATACAATGAGTCAGTTTACCGTGGTGAGATCAAGAAAGCAGTGTGCATAAGTGTTGAGAGTTTGTTTCAGTACGTGGCATGAGTTCAGATCACAGGATAAGAGAAAATTGTTAACCATGGAAAGAATGCCATTATGAATGCAGTCACAAAAATTGATTAGTGATACTAAAGGGAAACACTTTATGCTTTCTGAATGGTTGTCATATACCAGTCGTGGCAAACCTTTTACTTACCAAGTGCCGAAAAGTACGTGCTTTGAGCATGCTATGCGTGCAGCTCCTCCACATGTGCTGCATGTGCAACTGCACCATCTGCGCATAAATGCACCTTTTACATGTGCAATGCACACGTGCTGTGCATAGGCAGTCACGCACACATAAGCATGTGCATGCCCAGGAGAGTTCCAAAGACCAGCTGGATTTCCTGCTGCAATCGCACGCATACACAGTAGAGGCCTGAAGACCAGCTGGGACTCTGCAATCAGGTATGCGTGCATGTGTAATCATGTTTATGCTCAGCTGGAGATAAATTGGCCAAAAGCTTGTGTGCCCAGCAAGATGGTTCTGGGTGCCACCTGTGGCACCCGTGCCATAGGTTCGCCATCACGGTCATATACCATCCTTGCTGTTATTTCTATCTACCACCACTGAACTTTTCTAATTTAGACCTACTTTAAAGTCTTAAAGGTAATGGAACATAGGGAAAATAGAAAATATTAGACACTTGCTTACCACAGAAACAAAGGGAAATAATTTTATTAATTAAACAGTCTTTAAACAGGCTCTCTTATTTCTGCTATTTCCTCAAAATCTTAGGCAGATGCTAAAAAATATTCTTAATCCTGTCTTCTCAAGGGAGGGGAGGACAGGAATATTTTCAGTTTTTTTTTCCTTCTAAGCCTATTTCAGATCTGTTGTTTTGCTAATACTTCCTACATTCCTCTTCCTTATGGGAATATAACTGAGAAATGCCTCACATTGCCATCCTTTGTTTGGTAGTTCCTTTTATTACAGGAATTTTCCTTGCATAACTAAGGAATATTCCATTTTTCCTTTAAACGACACTAATCCAGTCATTCTGGAAATTTTGTAACAATTCTCTAAACTGAAAGTGGTTTATGTTTCAGATATGATCATGCCCTGAGACAGGTTTGTTTCATCTGAAGCACGTATATAGTACAAACAACTTCTGATTCAGTATATTAAATGCTCCTAGAATGAAATGCAAGGTTTCCAAATTCTCTAATCATTAAATTTCCAGGAACTAGATGTAGTAATATCTATTTTTCAGGACACTTTTTTCAGTTCATTTATGACCCTTCAAAGCACCAAAAAGCACCAGCCAATATAATTTTGCTTTCAGATGTTAACCTTTTGATGCACAAAATATTAATGCTGTAGCATATTCCATTCCTGCTTCATGCACCTATCAATATGGTTTAGATGGCTTGTAGCCTCAAAATAACTTTCCCCAATTTAAAGAGTTTAAAAATTTATTGTCAGTGGATAGAAAAAGTAATGACAATGTTAGATACACAAAGCAGAATCCATAAAGGATTTCCTTGCTTGGAAGCAGGTGAAATGTTGTTGCCAAAATAATAAATTAGTGAGCACTAGATTGAGTCAGTTCTCCTTCTCTTAATTTGTGTTGCTTTTTAAAAGCCTAGACCTCAACAAAATCACTTTCCCCCTCCCTTTTTGTCTTGCAAATGCCAAGATTTTAACAGTTTGTAGGCAAGCCCAAAGTACAAAATAATGATAAATTCATGAACTATGTTTTCTCTCTCAAATGAAATCAATGACATGTCCTTCCCTAACCTTGTGAGCACCAAATGCATTGAATGTTATCTCTGTATCCTACCAGCTACCATAGGAATATAAATTTAGAAGTTATGAAGTTGGGGAACACTGGAAAAACAAATACCTCTTTCCTGGATTCATTGGAGATTAAGATTTACTAAATACCATTATCATTACCTAATTTCCAGATGAACAATTTAATCAGAAAGCCCTCATTCTTTTTCTAAATATTAATTTAAATTAAAGTATTAATGCAGACACCTGATCACAAAAAGGATTGTATTACATCAAATATTTATTCTCTCATAAGACAATGGCATTTGTCCTGCCAGCAAGAAGCCACTAATGTGACTGCAGAATAAACAGGATACAAACCGTTTGCAATGCCACATATGGAAACAATCTTGTCTGCCCACCTCTAAGACAGTGTACAAACCAAGAAATTTCACCAACTAGCATTGCAAAATATTTACAGAAGCCACCCAAACACAAAAGCCTGATGGTCAGGTTTATATGTAAGAGATTACAACCAGATTTACCCTGGTAAACTATTTCTTCTGATCACTAAAAATACTCAAGACAATATACTTCCCATAAAGTACAGACATAACCAAGTCTTTCTTAAGAACTGATCATATGACAGTGCCTTTTCTTCCATTTTCTATTATGATTTATCCTCCCAAGTATGATCATAGATTGATATGGAATATATTTTATTGTTCACAAAAGATGCCACTATAACATGGAACCCCATTCCCATATCTCATCATAGAAGATAGAAATCTTAACTGATTGTCACAGAAGCCCCTCCATTTCCTTCATGAAAGCTTCATAAACATCATCCTTGGTCTGCACAGAAACAGGGGCAGATGAGCCAGCTTTAGGAGTTGTTTTGGTTATCTGAACAGAAGGCTCATCATCAGGTTTTCTTAGGACAGAGGCAGCTGTTCCCTTATTTTCTCGCCGAACTCGAAGAGCTGTAGGCACAAACCGAGTGATCTCAGCCTTGGGGTTTGTAATCTGTGGCTTGGCACTAATCGTTGCTGTGGCTTTCTTCTCAATGGTGGCTGCACTGGTATCATCTGCCTTGGGGCGCTGAATCAAGCTGGGGGGAGCGCTCAATACACCTGGATTTGGAATGGGTGCAGGTGGGAATAACCCAGGTGGAGGAACCAAAGGAGGGCGTAACATTCCTGGACGAGGAGGTGGAATACCTGCAGAAAGAGAAATTATTCTTCTTCTGATCTTTGTGAAGAACAAAAATTTAAATCTCAAATTATGTATTATGTCTCAGTTAAGATTCTCAGAAAATTTCCTAAAATTCATTGTGTTTCCTTACACACACAATATCTGTATGAAAATTCAAGAGATCAATCAAAAAAGACTAATCCTAAAGTCACATATCCTAGTGAATTTCACTTCTACCTACACAATTCATGTTTGACTATATTTACAACAGCAGAGTTACAGGCCAGCAGTTGAATTCCAAAGTATAACATTCCTATCACTGCACTTGCTAACATTCTGCAGTACACAAAGTTCAACAATTAATATTTATTTTCTTCAATCACAAACTCTCACAACATTTCATGGAATCCCAACTTAGAACGTTCTACAAGATCTCTGTTCTACTAGAAATCACTGGAGAAACAAAAACATCCCACTTCTCAATTATAACATTACCCGGAGGAGCTGGAGGTGGCAGACGAGGTGGAGGCCCCCTAGGAGGTGGGCCAGGAGGCAAACCAGGAGGGGGGCCAGGAGGAGGGCCGGGTGGCCGACCAGGTGGAGGACCAGGAGGTAAGAGCCGTGGCAAAGGTCCACGCAGTCCAGGCAATCCGGGTGGTCTTAAGAAAGGAGGAGCACCTAAGAGTATCATACAAATACATGTTAGTTGACTATTTCTCAATTAAGGGTAATTCTTCAGTATCATCTTCTAATTGATATGGTTTAAATTGAAAAATGATGTTTCAAGAATATGTTGCTTAGAAGCACTCCAATTCATTCCATGAAAAGGGTGACTAAGCAATTAAAACAAATTATTTTCTTTCTGAATCAAGCTCTCCCATACATACAGGTAACTATGCTGTGTATGTGTGTGTGTATGTGTGTGTGTATCCATCCATTTTTCACATGTATATAGAGTAATACGTGTATCTATTCATCCCAATTTGTCACAAAAATAAGATTTTCTTTCTTTTGTGACAAATTCTGCTAATCAAAATTCATTCTTGTGTAATGTATAGAAATATTTTTATTAATCACATAAAACCATATCAGTGCCTCTACATATAGGCATAATAAAACTGCCTGTTCAAATACTCACCTGGAGGAGGCCCAGGAGGAAGGCCAGTTGGAGGCCCTGGTGGTCTCAAAGGCGGTGCAGGAGGTGGTCCAAGAGGGGGTGGCCCAGGCATCGGAGGTGCTTGGATTTGCGTTGGAGGGACAGGCTGAGGTGGAGGCTGCTGCTGGGGCGGATTTGTCTGAGAAGGCGTTGAGGATCCTATCTCTGAGTGTGACTCTTCTGTGATTTGCTGCTGCTGCTGCTGCTGAGAATCTTCTGCATCAGAGTCATCTTCGTCATCATCGTCATCCTCTTCAGAATATTCTTCTATCTCTTTGCCACCCTCAGGAATTTCCTGACCTACAAGCAATTCAAAACACATTGACACTGTGGTGAGAAAGGCTTGACAACGCCTATACCATCTCAGACGACTGAAAGACTTCAGACTGCCGACAGCAGTGCTCTGAAACTTCTACTCCTGTATAGTAGAAAGCATCCTGACAGGCAACCTCACCACATGGTTCGGGAACAGTGCCATACAGGACAGGTAAGCTCTACAGAGGGTGGTGCGCATAGCAGAGCGCATCATCCACACCAAGCTTCCTGAACTGCACTCCATCTACAACAAAAGATGCCAAAATACAGCCAGGAAAATAATGATGGACTCCAGCCACCCCAACAACAAACTGTTCAGCATGATGCGGTCAGATAGGTGCCTCCGCTCCCTGAAAGCCAACACAGAGAGACTAAGGAGGAGCTACTTTCCACAGGCAATAAGGACCCTAAACCAAACCATAACAAACCCAGGACTATAATAATTACTAATCTACCTCTTAAATAATCTACCTCTCTTAACCACTCCATAATCTCTCTCCCTGTCCATATTATCCCATTGCCTATTACCTCGCGAGCGAGCGAAAACATATTTCACTGCATTTCGTACTATGTATGTATATGTATGTGATGAATAAAATTTGATTTGATTTGAAATTAAAGATTGTGAATAATAGCCTAATATTCCTTTATGTATGTCCTAATGTTATACATTTAAAAAACATTTTCAATTCATGATAAAAATGCACTCTAGACATATGAATTATCTTCACTATGCAACTAGCAGACAAGGCAAATGTTAGAAGTGTAGGAATGTATTACTTTGTTCCCCTTCCTACCACCATCTGGATAACTACCCTTTATTTGAAGCTTCTATCTTCATTTCAACGGAAGCTTCCAAAGGAATCAGGGAAGTCTTCATTAAACAGAAATGTGTTTTCTAATTTGGCTGCAATCGAGCAAAGATTGTGTAAATGAATTTAATAGGTACAATATTATATCTACTTTGGAGCCACATTGCATATTAATGGTGGACTAAAATGAATGGTGACACACTAAAATCAAGACATTTATAAAAAATGTTTGGAACAGATCACCATGGTTCAGAATAAAACTGCACTTACAAAATGGTTTAGTATATTTTTCAAATTTAAGATGTGTTCAAATCCTCCAGAATTCCCATCTATTCAACATTTAGTAAAAAAAACCAATCCCATAGATGCTCAAGAGGCTTCTGCTTTTACAAACTAAAAGTGTGTTCTAATGTGATTCCAACAAGAGCATGTGCTATCATAAATTTACTAATCTTCCAGTCATGACAACTCTGCTTTAAGCCAGTTACAATTGGAACAAATTTCCATTAGAAACAGTGATATTTATCCACAGTGAATATTTATCTGTAGGCCCTCACTAGGATGACACTGTGTGTTCTTTCAGTTTCCAGTTATAAAATTTAATTATTTTGGATTTATACTTGGTTCCATTCTTAATGTTTTTAAAAGTTCACTCAAGATACAGTTTTTCATTTGGCTTTTGTTAATTAGTTTGTGCTTCAGTTTCTGTTTTAATTTAATTTCTGTTTTATTTGGTATTTCAATTATTTCCTTGACTAAAATAACTGCAATTAAATCAAATTAAATTGTATATGAGCTCGTTTTATGAGAACAACAAGCCCACCACTTTTGATCTCTGTGCGATGCTTCTGGGTCATGTGAATGTAATAATCTGAAGGACAATGGCTGCAAGCAAGATATCATTTGAAATTATTTCATCACAATTGGTTGTGTTAATGTCCCCATACTTTACTATTCTGAGTTTTTAATATAAATCCTTGCTTAAAAGTTATCATGGGTGTTATTTCTTTAAATAAGTTTCCCTAACTTGTAACTTAAAAAAAAAAACAGAGCATGGGAAAGAGGGAAAATTTCTAAAAAATTATTTACCAGCCATCCGCAACATCATTGCTTGAAGTGGTGTGAGTTCCTTCATGTTCTTCTTCTTTTTTCTTGATTTTCCAGGAATGTCAGCAAAACGTACACTGTGACCTGCAAAAGTATGTGATGAAATATGAAGATTTTTTTCATCATCAGTCATTGCTTCTACCAGTTTGCCAATATTTAATTTCCCAAAAGTTATCTGTTCAATTTTTAGTTCAAGAATACAGTAATTTCTTCCCAAGCTTATAAACATGCATGTTATAATGCAACATTTACTAATTTTTCTATTAGTTAATTCTGATCCAAATCGTTTTCCTAAGCTTACCAGATTTCTTGTCTTCACCACCTTCCCTTTCAGCATTGTCATCATGAAGCATGAACTCTTCCCCTTCGCTGTCAGCGTCACTTCTTTCACTATCACTGTCATCAGTAGTGTCATCATGCTTGTCCTGATCCATATCATCAGGGTATCCCTCATCTTCACTTGTACTAGAAGCATCTTCATCGTGGCCTCTTCGACCTGCAAAATTGAAGATATGTTTTACCTGAGGCAGGTGGTGGGGAAATTGCATTTGCTTTTAAAATTAAAACCTTTTTTTCTAGTTCCAGCTCTTAAACATACAAGGTAAAGCAACAAGATAGATGGTATATTCAGAAAATATTTATTTTTTTAATGTCATACAGGGAGTCTTCAACTTATGACCATTTGTTTAATGATGGAGTTACAATGGCATTAAATAAGTGGCTTATAACCTGTCCTCAAAGTTACAACTGTTGCACCAACCCCGCAGTCCCATGATCATGAATTGGGCACTTTGCAACCGATATTTACTTATGGTTCTGTGGTCACAATTACAATTTGTGACCATCTTCCAACATACAGCCAATTTTTTTTTTTTTGGGGGGGGGGGGAGGGGACTGGATTCACTTAATTAAATTTCGCTGCACACATGTTGTACATTGACAATAAAGGATTCAATTAATGATCATAAAATGGTTGTAAATCTGGCTTTGGGCACCTCCTGACTTGCTTAACATCTATACCACTTAGCAATCGAAATTCTAATTCAAACTGTCATAAGTCAAGGACAACCTGTACAATATGTTGAAGAGGAGAAGCCATTTACCTGTCTCTGGACTATAAGACATGTCTTCATCTCTTCTCCGAGGAGGCATTTCAACAGTGAATCCTACTTTACGCCCATACATCTGCAAAACCTGAGGTGGTGGTGGTCCTGGTGGAGGTCCAGGGGGCTTTCTACCAGGAGGCAGACGGGGTACACCATGCCCAGGAGGTGGAAGTACAGTAACAGGCCTGACAGGAGGCCTAGAAATATGATTCAGGTAAGTACAATATTAGGAACTTTAGAAGTCTAAAACTTTTCCTATTTTTTTCTGTTAAGACAATCTGAACCTTCATCAAACGTATGAGTATGCTTTGCCTTAAAGATATAAGATCAGTTTTCAAGGTATCTAAAGATATCAAGATATCTGATTGTCTAATTTATTTTAAAAAATGACAAACAATTGGTGTTTAATTACTGAAACTGGCAAGTATTATTAACTAAAGCAGAAAATTAATACTAATCAGATTTATCCAAGTCTGGGGGGAAAAAATCAAGGGGCAATTAGCTATTTCTGATAACTTCATCAAAAGGAGAGGAAAAAGAAATTACAAAAGCTTATTCTTTGGAATATAATGCCAAACAATGATTTAATGTAATGTACAAACAGAGCTGGTGAGTTGTGTGATGGGTTTGCCACAATTATGCCTTCACTTCCTGGTCTGTTCATGTGTTTCCTAATATGCATTTTCATATATTAAAGAACAGACTATGTTCAAAAGTTTTTTTTTCTTGGTTTGAATTCACCAAAACAGATTAAAGCAGCAGTAAAAGCAAAAGTTATTTATAAATCCTTATTATTAAAAGTTATTCAATGCAAAAAGGAAAAAGTATCCTAGAACTAAAACTTAGACAAATAGGAAAACAACAAATGTGTAACATTTTTGCAATTATCACAATCATGAAAAGTGAAGATTAAGCAAAGTGATGCTGATGATCTAAACCAGGGGTGTCAAACTCACAGCCCACAGGCCAGATGCACCACATGCTGGCCACACCCATGCCCAGTTCAGCGAAGGGGAAAAATGTCACAGTAAATCACATGATGATGTAAGTTTGACACCCCTAACCTAAAACCATCAATTGAGCTTTCTGGCTAAATGAGGATTAAAACCTGAATTTTTCTGATCCTAATCTAACACTTTCTTTTAAAGAAGTCAACTTTTGTATTAATGTGTATTTTGAATTCCTTACTCTACACTTTGAACATCATTTATTTATTTTATTTTATTTTATCAATATTTATATATCGCCCCCTCTCCCAAGGGACTCGGGGCGGTGCACAGCAGATAAAAACACACACATAAACAATCTAAAAACCAATTAAAATAATTATATAAGGCTGTTACAAATTAAAAATTAAGAGTTAAATTTGGCGTTAAAATCAACAATTAAAATAAATTTAAATTTAAAAATTTTAAATTACAAAACAAGAACAATTTAAAATTTAAACCCTGAAGTATCAGGCCAGACCAGCTAGCTGGAAGAGATAGGTTTTTAACGCACGTCGGAAGGCTCGGAGGTCAGTAATGGTCCGAATCTCAGGGGGGAGTTCGTTCCATAAGGAGGGTGCAGCCACAGAGAAGGCTTGGACCCTTGGAGCTGTCAGGCGACATTTGCCCAACGGTGGAACCCCAAGGAGGCCTGCCCTGTGGGAGTGCACCAGTTGGTTGGAGGCTGATGGTGGCAACAGGCGGTCCCGTAAGTACCCGGGTCCCAGTAACATCATGATTGCAGGTGATGATAAAGCAAAGAAAATGGCCATTATGTTTAGAATGAAACTAACAGCAATTACAAAATAACAATACAGAATTCTAATTATTTTACCAACTCAATTCAAGTTCAGTCATCTGCAATGTAATTTCTTTCTTACCCATAGGCTGATGTCTTTTTGAGAATGGAAGGAGGTTGGGCTCCAGGCAAAGGGATGTCTTGAATGAGGATGTTGGAAGGAGCATGAGGCATGTCAGGCAGGGGGATGCTCTCCACCTCAACATGCTGAGCATTCTGGAAAAAAAATAAAGTTTCCTTAAATGGCGCCAATGGGTCTATTCATCAGTGTTTGCAATATAAATTGCATATTTCTATTAATTTCAAAGGAATTATATCCTGAAAATGACTTACAATAAATACTTTTTTAAAAAATAGCTATTAAAATATAAAACCAGGAGGATTTTTTAAAACTTTCCAGTTATAACAAACAATCTTGGTGTTTTTTTTTAAAGAAAAACTTATGGAAACAAATTGGTAACATTTAGAAACACTGAATCACAATTTCAAATTAATGCAAGGGAACCAAGTGATCTAGCAATTTCAGTAACAAACATTGCCAAACATGCTTGAATTCTTCCAAAGTTAAAATACTTCTCTCCATTCTGTATTAGTAATTCTTCTCCTTTAATTATAATCTTTAATTCTTTCTGATTGCCTTTAATAGCCAGCATTTAAGATCTCCTCTTATACTTTTCTCTAATCCAGAATTTTTCTCTAGGAAGAAAGTAGTTTTCTTATGCTTATATTAAAAAACGCCTTATATTTTAATAGGAATTTAAATAAACTACAAGAAATATTCCTATAATTATTGCAAAATCTTATTTCCAATCAACTTGGCTCCTTAGTTTCTTTAAAAGCTTTCCAAAATCAACATTCTAATAATCCTTTTGCTGCTTATTTCCAGATAAAAAATGTTTTAAGTTTTAAACTTACATAAAAATTATTTGACTGCAGGCTTAAGAACAATCATCCAGAGTAATAAAAATTGTCCTTCTGAAGATTCTTACTATCCCAAAAGCAATTTACAAGCCATTTTCTATAACGATCAAAGAGGGAAGTGAGCCAACCCAGCATCCTTTTAAAAGCTCCGAACTGCACCTTGGGCAAATCTGACTCTCCCAATTCCCAGAGCTCTAAAATCCACTGAAGATGGGGGAATATCTGTGAGAGCATTCTGCATGATCCCAAGTCCTTCTCCTTAATTTGGAAAAACGTTTGGCGAGCCAATTCATTCACCGGCTACACTTTCCACTGTAGTCGTCAGTTCCGCTAAAAGTAAAGTCTATCTTAGTTTCCCTGGAAGAGCATCCCATAAGTGCTTGATTGACCATAAGTTCCATGTCATATTCTTTTTAAATTATGTCATCCTAACATAAGACACATAAGACATCATAGTATCTAATATTTAAAATATTAATATTTTTAAAATGTTCAGGTATTTTGACAGAAAAATAGGAAATAACAATTGTAATAAATGTACATTATTATTCATTTTCAACTTCAAGAATTTATATTCATTGTGGTATGTCACTACAGTTTCTACATTCCTTTAACTGTCTTCATTCTTAATGGTCATTTGAAGAACAAGTTAATTTCAAGAATTGCTATGTCCACTTTCTTCCCTACCTTATGTTTATTAGATCAATACAAGCAAAACAATCTTAACTGTTTAAAACCGTAGTTTCTAACTTTTTCCTTATGCAACATCATAAAAATATTTTCAGGATCACTATAGAAATCAGGATTGACATCATGTCTCAGATGATCCCTTTCTGCAAGGAACCCTAAAACACTTCTACTTTTAAAAAATAGCCAAATTCTTACAAACTACCTTATTGCATAAGATTTGAGGAATGCCAAAATCTTTTGACTCTCTCTGGACTTTTAGGCCAATATTTTTTATATATTAATATCCATACCAGGCAGCACTTGAAATATATCAGAAACCACTAGACCTTTGTGCACCATTACTGATCTCTAAACCATAGGCCTGGAACCAATGATTTACAACATAGTATTTAATGAATAACAACAAGCAACTAATTGCACAATGTTTGATTTCCCCAGGACCAATTTGTACAAAGAAGTAACAATGTGAAATTCTGTAACACAAGTTTTCAGTTATTATAAACTATATTAATTGAGCTCAGTTATTTCAGCTCTGGAAGTGAAATCAGAAGAAAGATCTAAAAACCGTGTTTTTGCTGTGACCCCTAATTACTAAACTCTATGAGAAGTTCTAATGAACAGCTGGCCTCCTGAATGAAGCCATGTTTGTAAGATTAAATTACAATGATAACCTCATGAACACTTGTCCACACTGCTATCAGCAAGACACATATTATGCACATGAGCAATTCCAAATAATTAAGATTGAAAAGCAATTTGAAGAATCAATCAATTTCTTTCACTAATACTCAGGAAATAAAATGCAAAACAAAACCAATAATTTAAAGCTTATGTGAATAGGTACCTTTACAGCATCAAAGTACTGACTGAGCTGAGATCTTTTCTGCTCATATTCCACCTCTAGCTTGCGCAACTCCTTATAAATGTCTGGATTCTCCTTCTCATATAGTCGCAGGATACGCTCAAAAGTTTCACGCAGTTTCTTACGCTTGTCCTTAAGCACCTTTTCATTTAATTGAGGCTGTTGTACTGGATTAAATTCTATAAACAGAATTGGGGCAGATATATGAAAAAAAATGTGCAGCCCTTCACCTTCTCTCTACCTGAGGTTTCATACTGCCAAGCACAATCATAAAGCATATAGAAAATAGACAAAGACAATAACAACTACTCTTTCTGATAATCATCAAAAAAAGAAAAAAAAGGTAAAGATTTCCCCTTTTTGGTTGTGTCCAACTGCAGGGGGCGGTGCTCATTTTTGTTTCTTAACTGAGGGAGCCAGCATTGTCCGAAGATATTTCTGTGGTCTTGTGACCGGTATATGACTATACAATTATCTTTCTAATTCTGAGTTTACTTTGTTTCTCATACAGTAATGGATAATGCTTGTTAAACTAGTTTTTCTATCACATTGCTTTTTCTATGCAAGTTGAAAAAGAAATTCAAACCTACCCATTTCATCAAGTTTTTCCATGTCTCGAATGATTTGTTTGGGATCCTTCATCTTTAGCACTGCTGCTCGCACCATCATGCGCTGCTTTTTGTTCTGAACTCAGCAGAAAATAAAAGCCAGAATTAAGGACCTGGACTTCACAGGCAACATATTTAATTTATTTACTTAATATATAAAAATGGATGTGTATGTATGTTCCAGCATAACTCTGGAACGCCTCAGACCAATTTCAACCAAACTTGGTACACAGATGATTTACTCTCTGGAAACAAATACTAGGGGGTGGCGGCGGGGTAAGACACACGTGTGTGTATGTGTGTGTGTGTCTGCGTTTGCACTCACTGAGGCGGGTCAAGGGGAACTCGGTGGAACGCAGAAGTAGCCTCGATGATTGGCTGCAGTGGATCATGAAGCAGACTGTGGCTTGATTGCCTGAGTCGGATCATGTGGTGTGGAAGCCAATAGTAGTGGTGGGAGACACATAAACTTGGAGGCCATCTTTCACAAGAGGGTGAGTGAGCCTCTTGCCTTCCCTTACAGAAGGCTGGGTGTGCGGTTAAAAAGAGGGCAAAGTGAGAGGAAAGAAAGGTAACTCATGATTCGCACTATAGATATAATTCATTCCTTTTCCTGTCTAATACAGGATTGGGATAAATAAATACCTGGGAAATACCAGGTTATCAGCTAGTTTACTTAATAAAATAAAAGTGCATCTTTAAAAAAAAATTGAGTGTTATGTATCTGGCAAACTCAGAGGATTTTATTTATTCAAGTTTTTACAGACAATATGACACCCACCAACACATCCAAATATATATTTTCCTTCTTCCTCTCTTTAACACCTACAGTGGATATAAAAAGTCTACATATCCCTATTAAGATGCCAGGTTTTTGAGATGTAAAAAGATAGACCAAGATAAATCACTTCAGAATTTTTCTACCTTTAATATAACATATACTGTATATGCTGTACAATTCAATTGAAAAACAAATTGAATTCTTCTAGGGTGAAAAAATAACAAAAACATACAGTAACGTTATTGTATAAGCGCACATACCCTTAAACTTCTTTGTTAACGCACCTTTCTACTTTATGACAGCATTCAGTTTTTTGGAGTAGGAGCCTATTAGCAAGATACATTCTTGTCTTGGGAGTCTTTGCCCACTCTTCCTTGCAAAAGTGCTGCAAATCTGTCAGACTATAAAGGCGTCTCCTAAGCAGAATCCTCTTCAGGTCACTCTCACACACGCACACACTTCAAAGAGTTGCAATTGGATTCAGGTCCACACTCTGGCTGGGTCATTCCTAAACTAATAGTGAAACTATTCTTTTGATTTGGATATATGCACTGGGATGTTATTCGTGTTGAAAGATAAAATTCCTCTTCCGTATTTTAGCAGAAAATGAAGGCTTTCCCACAGTGAGATAGGCAATTTAACAAATAAATAAATTATTTTGAATTGTTCATAATTTCCTCCATCTTGACTAAACCCCAGTTCCAGCTGAAGAAAAGCAGCCCTGAAGCATAAAGTTGCCACCATCGAGGTGTACTTTGGGTGATGCGTAGTGTCATTTCTGTGGCAAGCATACTTTTTGGAATTATGGCCTAAAAATTCAACCTTGGTTGGCATCTACCCCCGGCAAGAATTGCGAGAATGTTTAAGGGTAAGTCAGAAAAATGTTGGAAATGCCATCAGATGCCTGGAACATACGTGGTCCACCATATGTGGTGGACATGTATGGAGGCACGAAGATACTGAACTAAAATCCACACTTGGTTGGAGAAGATGATAAAGCAACATATAGACTTCAAACAGGAAATATTTTTGTTGGGAATTATGCCTGAAATATTTAATAAAGAACTGAAATATTTGATTGTAAATGTTTTGACAGCAGCTAGAATCGTATTTGCTAAGAACTGGAAAAATGAAAAAACACCTATGGAGGAGGAAGTGATCAAGAAAATTATGGACTGTGCAAAAATGAGTAAATTGACATTTGAAATTAGAGAACAAGAGGATAAACAATTTTATAGAGTATGGGTTTTATTTTACCAATGGTTAGATGGAAAGATACATTTACTGATATATGTTAATGTCTTTGCATGAATGAGATTTAAGGATATAGACTGCAAATATAAAAATATATAACCATTGGTTGAACATAGAATTTTAAATATTGACAACTATTTTACATAAAAATGATGGAATAACAGATTAGTCAAAAGAATATTTAAAAATTGGTGAGGTATGAATATATATTAAGATAAATAAAAGGATCATTTATAACTACAAGCGAAGACTATGAAAGAGTGGCACAACAAAAAAATGTCTTTTGTAACCAGCTGACACACTGTAAACGTAGAACTGGATGATGTTTTTTTAGGTATACATGTTTTTTATGTTTTGTATGTTTTTTGTGTTTGTCTTAAAAAATAAAAATGTTTTTTTTTTTTTAAAAAAAGTTCGACCTTGGTCTCATCAGACCATAACATGTATTCCCGGACTTGATGTAAGTTTTTGCAAAATTCAGCCAGGCTTGGATGTTCTTTACAAGAAAAGGCTTCCATCTTGCCATCCTGCCCCATAACCCAGATATATGAAGACTATGGGAGATTGTTGTCACATATAGCACACATCCAACACTTGCAAGAAATTCCTACAGCTCCTTTAATGTTGTTGTAGGCCTCTTGAGAGCCTCTCAGATCACTTATTGTTTTCTCATCAATTTTGAAGCCATAATTTCTTTGTTTGAATGAGCACATCAGAGGGGCAGTTCAGGTCGGCTATTTTGGGGACAAGGACAGAGAGGCCAGATTGAGATGGTTTGGACATGTGCGGAGGAGGGATAGTGGATATTGGTAGAAAGATGTTGGAGATGGAGCTGCCAGGCAAGAGGTCAAGAGGAGATATGTATAGATGTACTAAAAGAGGACATGAAGTTTAATTGGGGCGAGAGTAGAGGATGCCGAGGATAGAGTTAGGTGGAAAAAGATGATTTGCTGTGGCAACCCCTAACGGGAGCAGCCGAAAAAAGAAGATTTTTCTCTGCTTGTTGGTGTCTATCTTCACTTTGTTCTATGGTATATCCAATGCCTTGAAAATTTTTGTGTACCCTTCTCCTAACTGATACCTTTCAACAATGAGATCCCTTTGATGCTTTGTAATTTCTTTGCAGATTATGCCTTTTGCTGTAAGAGTCAACTGCATAAATGTCAGACAAATCTAGTAGAACTGAACTTTATACAAGCTTGATCAGTCACTTTAATTGATGGCAGGTGTATATTGTACATTCACCGACTGAACTGTACTATTCACACATCATTTAATGTGATAAGTTAATTCTGAACACAGCCACATCCATACTTATAAGAAGGTATGCACTACATTATTGTATATTTTTATTGTTATTTTTTCCTCATAAAAGTTTTTAATTTGTTTTTCAATTGAATAGTATCGTTTATATTAAAGGAGGAAAAAAAAATCTGAAGTGATTTATCATGGTCTAATTTTTTTAAATCTTAAATCGTATTTCAGCAGGGGTATGTACACTTTTTATATCTACTATATATAATCATTTCATATACTATCTTCTGTCTTCATGTTTTATGAGGCAGTTTTTGTATCCTTTTAAAATTCACTGTAATATTTATGAAATATAGTTTAATAAATAGCATCATAATCCTAATCCAAGGCCCTATATCAAATCTTGCTCAGACAAGCCAATTTATTAGAAAAAAAGTTGATTAGCTAATATGATTTATAAATTCTATGCACTTAATGTCAGATACAAAGCTAATAAGAAACATATAGCACTGCCAACAATCTATTACCTTCTTCAGTTCCCTCTTCCGGGCCTCCTTTCCTACAAAAGGAAATTTAAGTTATCACAAATCTATATTTTGTAAAAATTACCATGCAAAATATGGAGATAATATATTAATAGGCATATTTTGTATATGAAGATAAATACAAGATGGAATAAATCTAGCTAATGTTTTTAGAATAGTTCTTCTAGAATTGTATAACTGGATAATATTTGGATGTTATTTGGATAATATTAAGAATGTATAAAATTATGAATTAGACTGGAATCAGAAATCTATTAACCTGTACTTTTAAACAATTTGAAATTTAATCTTCTATTATTTTAGTAGTTATTATCTATTAATAACAATAAATTTGATTCCACAACCTAAATGTAAAAACCCATTTTGAACAACTGTTGGGGATTTAGTCATCGTATATATAATGAACAAAGAAAATAAAAATTTGGGACACTAAATAGCATATAGGGTTTGGACTTAGATCCACCAAGTCACTACTCGATCCTGATGCTAACTCTGGAACAGCTATTCTTCATCCAACTTACTCTGTGTTCTTGTAGGGCTTATATTACAGAAGATCTCCATGGATATCAAGTTGCATTTCATAGAAAAGGTGGGTACTACCATAAATTAATAATGCACTTAAACAATAACTGATTTTATTTTGGGTAACATTAAAAGAAAAGAATAATATGCAGCTTTACATCATGAACCATTTAATTTAATACAAGTTATTTTGCTCTGAAACAATTGTTTTTCAAAGTAATTCAAACATATATTCTTTTTTAGCATAAAAGGGTAAATTGTTTCTAATATTGCCATTTCACATTGATCTATATAATCAGCAAATGCCTTCATTTGTTCAGAGTAGCAATATATATCGTTAGAAATCACAGTACATAATGTGTTATAATACTGCTTTGGAATTGTCATATTCTGGTATTGCCCAGCATTGTTGCAAAACTGAATTATGCTAACTGCAGCATCTACTAGAAAATCTAATGTCAGAATTAATTCTACCCTCCCTTGAAAAATTCATGGTGTTGCCTTCTTGGACATTAATTTCACATAAACACACCTATTATTTAATTCCCTTTTAATATAAGTTTTGCAAAAGCACAAAAAAAGGAAAAATAGTCATCAAAAGAAATGAAAGGCATAAGATTAAATAAATCAGTTAAAATACTGTATATCACCACCATTCAACATGCCCTTTCTTGCCAGAGTTTTAAGTGAATCTGCAATTGTTAAGTTAGCAACATGGTTAAGTAAATCTGACTTCCCCATGGACTTTGCTTGTCAGAAGGCCACAAAAAGTGGTCACATGACCCTGGGACACTGCAACCATCATAAATATGAACTAGTTCCCAAGCACCCAAATGTTGATTATATGGGGTTGCTGATACGGTCATAAATGTGAAAAGTGGTCAAAAGTCACTATTTTCCAGTTCCACTGTAATTTTCACTGAACAAATGGTTGTAAGTTACCTGTATTTTGTACTCATCATTTACTTTTATATTTGGTATGTTCATTCAGAATTGATACCACCTTAAACAATCCATCATATATCCATTCATCATCCATTTGAAAGACAGCACTCCATTTATGGACTGTCGCAGAAAATGTAGCTTTCCGGATTTGCGGGATATCCTTTTCATATGAATATTTTATAGTTGGGTTAAAACTTTTCCATCCGTTTTCCATCGTAAATAATATTCTACCAATTCTCACCGATTATTTCCTTTTTCGTCTGTTCCCAGAACAGACGAAATAATAATCCCAATTCAGATTTTCCAATACATTTATTTTTTCATTCATAATTAAATCTACACTTTCATTTTCTGCAGATGCATTAATACCATTCCAAAAATCGAATTACTTTTATTCAGATCTACTGCATTCTTCATCTTAAATTCAAAAGGCATACAATATAATTTACTTTAATTCATTAATCACTTTGATTTCATTAATTCATATTCCTTATTACTCCTCTTATATTCCAAATCATAATCTTCATATGTCCTAATTGTCAGATCTTATAGGTATTCATTCCCACTACCCATCCTGACTTTGGTTAAGTGTGGATTGTATGACAGAAAAGATGTAGATTAAGTTACCAGCCTTAATAGCATTCATGGCATAAGAATCATTCCCTGCTAATGATAATGATAAGGACAGTCTGATCAGAGTGGGCACATTTTGTTGAATAACTTCAAGCACAACCAAATGCCAAATTTACTCCAAGCATGTTCATGCTATTTTAGGCAAGCTAGACTCTTCAATCTAGAGGTCACCATGCAATGTCTACATCCCATAAATTTAGAAGGTATATACAATGTATTCATGCATACTTTTATTTTCCTAAATAAGTGATATTGTTTACTGGTGAACTTAAGAATATGGCTGCACATGAAGCCTGAACAGTGTTAAATACAGTGGTACCTCTACATACGAAATGCTCGTTACAAAATTTTCGAGTTACGAAGAGCGTCTTCGAGAAAATATCCTCTCTACTTACAAAATACGTTTCAAGATACG
>JAEANM010004980.1:0-11230 GCA_017656035.1 Myanophis thanlyinensis
CTCCAATTTAATTTATGAGTCAGCACCATCCATTTTCCAAATCTCGATTTAATAGAAGGGGGAAAGACTTGTTGTTGTGGCACTACTGAGATATCTATCCTGAATTTGTGAAGGGAAAAATGCCCTTAATTTATTGAAATAGGAGGCTTAGATTGATTACTAGTCCATTTCAACCTCTTGGTTTTAATTTCAATTCACTTGTCATGTTTCTTGTAGACAGTTTATTCTCCTAAATATAATTTCATAGTAGTTGTCTTCAGCTAATTTTTCACCTGGCTTTACAAAAACATACACAAAAACACAAACATTTAGTTGATAACAAGCAGTAAACTAAGATGATACCTGACAAAATAATCTTCAATTGTGTTGAAAGAAGGGAATATTGTCTGGGTGGCTTTTTACTTGGGCTAAAATACCCCTGGTATCAATGGGATACTTAAAGAGTTAGAAGTGAGGAACAAAATAAATATGAAACAAAAGGTGCAAATAAATCTCATTATAAAACTGTCAAAATATCATAGAAGCATCATATAAAAGAATAAGAAACAATCAAACATATTCAAATGCTATATGCCTTTCTTCATGATGGAAGCTGAATGTTTGATATTGATGCTTTCACTGTGACTTAAAAATATGTTTATTTTAGTAATGACAATATTTTTATCTAGTACTACATCTATTTTGATTTCAATGTCAGAACCAGCAGCAGAATTACCAAACAGTCCATGCTGGCTGACCTGTTGCTATGCCTATTTCGATTTATGAATATTCATACATTGACAAAAAAGCCACGAGAAATTCAGACTTCCCTTGTGTCTACTTTGTCTTTATTACAAAGATGCAAAATTAATTTATGTGCGATATTGCTTATGTACAAAGTGCATTGTACAGCTCTTCATATATCAATGGCTAGTGCTCTCTGAGCATGGTTGTTTTCTTGTAGATGTTTTGTTACTCAAATTAGGTAACATCATCAGTGCTAGTAAGAAGTAGGTTGGGGCTCTCAGTTTATAATCTAGTGGCTTGCCCTAGAATATAAACTGAGAACAAAATCCACTCCTTAGTAGGACTGATGGTGTAACCTAGTTTGGGCAATGACACGTCTACAAATGTCTACAAGAAAACATGATTTCATTATGCTAGAAACCAGGAGACTATGATTTCTAGTTCCACTTTAGGCATGAAAGCCAGATGGGTCACTTTGGTCCAGTATGTCTCTCAACCCATGATGTCAGGCTCAAGTGACAAGCTGGTCAGTCAATTCCTGCCTTATACCAATGGATGGACTTTGATCAGGGGAGGAAAAGGACCTCTTGCTTCGGGAAAATGCTGAGGAAAAAATAAATAAATACAAACAACTGCATCTATGGCAGTAATTATTCAAACCGAGATTCTATGTAGACTCTGTTTCTCCTACCCACAATATAGGTTTGATTTTTCAATTCCAATAAATAGAACAAAATAGCATAACTTAAGACCCTTTTAATACCATTAAATTAATTATGTTTTTTAAACATTATAAGAAGTAGTCAGATGACAATAAGAAACAAGGATTTCTTATTTGTGCATTGGTGGCACAGTACTAGACAGGGAATGAACATCTCCTATTGTTTTGTTTGCCAAATGTAGGCTAATCCGACTACACCATTACTTAATATTAGCTTCTAAAATCATACTGAATATGTGTCACAGCTGATGGCAATATACTATTTCATATACTTATTAATTTAGTAAACTCAAATAGCTTTACTCCATTGAACATGCAGATAATACAACTACTACTGTCATGTATATTTTAAGAACAATTATATCCAATTGCATTGCAATATCCACCTTTTTATGGTGTCTGCAGAATGACAAACTTCAGCCCAACATTGACATCCTTTTGAAGTACCCACATACTTATTGGGGGGAAAATCCTATTAACAGTGTCTTGCAGATACAGTATTTGAAGTGTGTAAAAATCATGTAAGTTTATTTATACTTGAAAACATGATATTTTTTTCCTCAAAATTTGTACTCTTCTTAAAATGCAGATTTTAAAATATAATTCTGAGATCTCAGGGACAGCAACAAAGCCAAAGGTTCTATTTCTCCTTCTGAAGGAAAAAAGAGAGTTCCAATTTCAGAAGTATAAATATGATATTGAAAATTCTTTCTATCCTTTTCTCAACCAGCTCCAGAAGGAGAGTCTCCTAAGTCAGTAACTGACTTTTCTTGACTTTGCATACTCCCGAACTTTGGAAAATGTAGATCATAATTTTCAGCATTTTGTACATTTTCATTATGTACATTTTCATTATGTACAAAAATTAGAGATTTTCATTATGTACAAAAATTTTACATACAATTTAACTAAACAGATAAAAGTTTCTTTATAAGCTTTTCTTCTTATCACATTGTTTTGGTGTAGGATGAGGGTGAAGGTTCGTTCTCTGAGTTTGTAGGCTGGTTTCTGAATGTTTCATTACCAGGACTGATATTAAAATGTTACAAAACCAACCCACAAGCTTGGAGAATGAACGAAAAGACAACCTCCTTTAGACTACAATAGAACAGAAGTACACAAGCCTTATGTCAAATTTAATGGTCCCTTTGAATGTAGCCATTATTAGCTGAAGTAGTAGATTTAAAATACTATTAAAACATGACATTGCACACAGAAGCAAGAATTTATTTCATTGTATATCTTTAACATCGTATCTTCTACACGCATCATATTTACTATCTAAACCAAGACCCCAGTGGACTTGTGTTGCTTTTGTTTAAACATTAGACAAAAAGCTAAACTAGCTTGATTATGTTGCTTTTCTTGCATAGCCACTTGCATTAATTTTAGCACAGTACACCATGTCCTGCTTGAAAAGCAGTCTTTCTGTTTCATTTGAAGTACAAAGATGAATTCATTGCATTAGAAGGATAGGTGTGTGTATGTGGGTGGGTACAGAAAACTTCCACACAGCCAAGATTGTACCACAACTGCTAATGTATATATTGCAAACATATACAGATATGATGTTTACAATAAACAAACAGCCATGGAGAATTCAAAGATGTAAACAGTTCTGGAGCATGAACACTAAGCCCGGTTGTCCCACACACAGGGTGTTTATTTACCCCATTACATATGATCAACAGAAGAAAAAATTCAAAACAAGTTTTTAAACAACATGTCACTTTATGGTAGTCTTTGCCAATGGGGCTTCTTCCAAATGTGTGTGTCATAATAAGATATGTATGTGTTTAGAGAGTTTTCTTCTTTTATGTCTGTCATGGCAAAAAGACAAAGATAATTCCTAACATTTCTGCTTTCCATTTCTAGAGCAATATGAGCCATACAGTTTTAATCAGGATGTTTCCTTCAGATCTCAAACATTCCATCATATATACCAACATTATTAACCCACAAACTATTCTTTTGAAATGATTTTATCCTGATATAAACTGAAACAAAGACTAACACAAAATTCTCAAAAGTCACCTCTACAGTTACCTGACTCTGTAGTTTTTGTTGTTTATGGGAAGAATTAAATCCTGGAAGCAGATTTCCCTTTCTCATTTCAATACACTATGCACCGCCTACTCCATAGCTATTGCTACTTGCTGAGTTAGAACATTAGATTTTATGGTGAAAAGATAGAAGTTCCTATAAGACAAACTACATTCTCATCTGAAACTCTTACAATAGGTTTGGGGTGTTGGGGGGGGGAGGAGCAAGTGAATGGACTCAGTTTACAGTGCAATAAGTGTACTGTTGGGAGACAAGAAAGGTTAAGACAAAGTCATGGATAAACTCTATTTCTGTGGTTGCTGGGAGTAAAAATGCTTTGATAGCACATTATCAATCAGTCAGTCAATCAATCAATCATAGCTCTGCATTTATTTAACCTATCGGAAATGAGAAGAATTACACAAACCTAAAACTGTTTTCTTTTAGAAGTATATACTGTATATCTGCTAATATTTTGCTCTAGTTTTTCACTAGTGTATTAATTCAAGGAGGGGGTAGAAACAACTACAGTGGTACTTCGAGATACGAAATTAATCTGTTCCAGGGTGGCCTTCATATCCTGAATTTTTCTGAAGCAAAATAGTTTTCGAGAGAACCTTCGTATCTTGGATTTTTCATAATGTGAAGCATTCGTATCTCGAGGTACCACGGTATTCAGTTAATATTCATTTAATTTTTTATTTCTGTGACATATTATTGTATTGACTTTCAGAATAGGGAATAATATAGTGTCATTAATATCACTGCTACTATTTATCCTGGACAGAAATGTCATTCCCAATTTTTCTGCATCAATTGCCCAACATGATGTAATCATAATAGTAATTATATTTCCAAAAGCAAAAAAAAAAAAAATCCTTAGGTAAGAAACAGTCCATATATTTGTAATTGCTGTTTAATTCATTTAAGCAAATGAAATGATAATGTAGATGAGAAAAAAACTATTAATATATATTAATGAGAACATATTTTATATTTATTATTCTTTACTACGATTTGAAAATGGATGCACATATTGAGCAAAGGTCTACAACTATGCTGACCAAGCAATGGATAGTATTACGCATAAGCATTTGCAAAGGGAATGACTAGGCATTAAAAAAAGTCTTGTCCTTTTCTTATATGTGATGCATCTAAAAAAGGAAAGGGGCTTTGACTGCATGATTGCAATCACTGTCTTGATTTTTTCAACCTCTGCATGGTGCACCTGACATCACAGTATATAACGGTATGTTGACAAATTGAGATGATTTATTTCAAACTACTGAAGACAAATTCCTTAGTGCATACAAAAATGTTTTGAAAAAAAGCTGATTTGGGGTCCTAACAACAAATGGCTTATTTAATTGATTGTTATCAGGTGCAGGATTTTTCCCACAGTTCTCTTTGGAACTAAGCAGACCATTTTTTAAAAAGATGCTAATTTACTGTAAATCAAAATTTATGCTGAGACAAAGCTACATTCGAGAAGCTGTGTACATAACACTACACTATAAAATGCTTTTAAGAGTATGTTATGATCTAAAATTGAATGCAAATGATCAAACTACTATGAAAGTAAAAAATTAACTTGCAGCAAAAGTATTAGATGATTAAGAACTGTTACACTTTTTCTTCAAAAGGGCAACTTTTCAATGGAGTATTCTGGATTGCTGAAGCAATTGCTTAATTGGAAAAGAATCCCTACTAAAAGTGCACAACAATAAAAAAAATTTAGATTCTATTTTCCAGGATGAAAATAGTGAATATCTTAACTTACTGGCCTGTAAGAAAAAAGGTAATCTTATATTTCAATTGTTATTGAATAAAAAAAACAGAAGAAAGTGCTTGTCTAATAATCTTGTACTTTCTGCAGTTCATAGATAAAATGCTGGAAACCAGGAGAGAGTTTATGCTTTGTGAACAACTAGGTCAAGTAGCACATGAAAATTTTATAGTTATGTAACTAAAGAGGTTAGAAAATTACTTTTATTTCAAAAGTTAAAAAATCCAAAATGTGGAACACCTTTGAGTATTTCTGATTCTTCCTAATTGTCCTAACAGCCCTGATCTTATAAGAAACAAAATAACAGGACAGAATCTTTAAGAAAAGAATTTGAAAGATATGAATATGACATATACAATAATGTCCTTGTGCCCATCCTGACAAGTTGATCTAACAACTTCTTCACTCTGTGAGTTTCAGTATCCCCAATTATTGTTAAACATGTTAGTGGTCATTTAGTCTGTCCAATCTTAAGCTTTAGAGATCACAATAAAACAGTGAAATAGAATTCAAATTACCTACAGATTTAATTGCAAATGTATTCATATTTCAATAGAAGTTCAATGTCTTCTTGCATCAGAATTTATATCTGAATTTCCTGGGGTGAAATTCAGGGGCAGAAAAAGAACAGACCTATTTCTAGGTTTAATTTTTTAAAAAGTCTCCCCACCTTATTTCATTGGCATACACACACAAACACAAGCACAAAAAAATATGCATGGGAAAAGAGAATGCTTAGACAATTTTTTCATTATGTGTACTCACATCTTATATTAAATGTTAAATGCTCAAGTCTTAGCATTAACAGATGACATATGACTTATCACAACTGCCCTGCAACATGTTTAAGGACTTCATGTTACTAAAAGGGAACTTGCTTTCTTTTTATATTAATATTTTGTTTTTGTATGAATGAACCAACTGATTTTCTTACATTGTACAATTAGAAAATTTTGTATCTGTTCAAAATGATATTAAAAAGATCCTGTTCACAATTATCTTAAAAAGCATAAATCTCACTTCATATTATCATTATTTTATTTTGGGAGCAGTATGTGTGTGTGTGAGTGTAATTTAAACATATATTGAAACTATTGTCCACTTTATATTAACTTTAATGAGAAAATGAATGAAGCTCCACAGAAATTCTAGAGATTGGTACAGAGTCTTTTATCAAATTCCTACATACATTTTCACAGGATTAAAGCAACCAATAATCAAATCAGTCTATGTATTTTAAAAATCCATATTCTCTGTCCATGTAATCAATCCTCTCAAACGGAAGCATTTTTACAAAGGTTAGGTTTATAAAGGGAAAATTATTAACATTTTGTTTAAAAACAAGTAGGCCTTTTTCTCTCAAGATGCTCACTCAACGTTCTTGGACATGGCTTTTCCTTTCACTGAAAACTAATCTCTTCTAAAAAAATTAAATAAAAAACACACATTATGGTAATTAGTGCATTCTTTTATTCAAACAGAAAACATTCAAAATCTTAATTTAGTCGAGAAAGGTAGCTTATAGTTAAGAGAACAGATAACGTTACTATCAAAATCCTAATTAATGACTTAAATCACTTAATTTCTATTAGGGTCTCATATTCATGTCTCTTATTAGAGCACTATAAGAAATCAATCACAAATGCTATTGTTATAGCTGCAAAAGATTTATACATATGGCCAAAATACTGTACAAATACACAACATGAATAGATTTAGAAATGTTGAACACTATATACATACTAATTTTCTGGAAATTCATAATATCTGAAAAGTCACTTTATTTGTCCCAATGTATATCAATAAATTCAAACATGCTTAATAAAGTAATCGATTTTTAAAAAGAGTATTTTAAACTCAAACTTCTCCTAGAACCCAGGTTCACACAGTCCTCTTCATTGTTGTGATTTTAAGAGACAAAATTCTCTGTGTCATTTCATTTGCTCTTTTTTAACAAAAAAAGGACTGCTGTGACTACCCCATGTAGCAATTCTATTCACCATCAGCACCTCTGCACTCCCCATGTGCTTAGAGAACAACTGATTAGCACTTTGCATAATTAAAAAGAAATAATAGCAACAACAACAATAACTAGTTAATAGGAATAACTGCTATTCCAACAGGCAATTTACTAGAATCAAAATTATTTTAGTACGCAACTACCATTCTTTAACATTGTTTTAATTGGTGAGCACTTATATACCAAGAATGACTTCAATAAATTGACTGTTACCCAGAGAATAATAAATTCTAGGAATGACAACTAGAGACTAGTTATCCAAATAGACAAATCAATAAATGGAAACATTTTTGTGTATATTCCAACATTAATAAAAATTTTAAAAACACTCATTCCAATTTGCATCTGTAGCAAATATTAAAACTCTGTGTTGAAAGTATTGTTCTATTGTCTCTAATCTACATAAAAAATTAGTGGTTTGAATTTCTTTATATAAAGGTTTATGTGTTTTCACATTATCCCATTTCCTAACCTGAGGGCTTATTCAGGCTCCCTAGTTGTCCTGTTGCCAAAAAGAGTTCAAAACTATTTTTGGAGGGGATGGTGTTGCTCTGTACTCACACTTCTTTCATAGGAAATGCAATCTCTGTGTACATTCCTGCTGTGTTTTTGAAGCATTTTTCCTCCTCTTATCTCACCTCACGTACTTTAGTAGATGACTAGTTCAGTTTTCCAACTATTTCACAGAGCAGGAATGCACTTTCAGCTGAGCCAATGGTTGCCATGGTCTCTAACATCATTTAGAGATGCTGTATTTCTACCAGGAATGCTTTATCAGTAAAAGAGTTCCAACACCTGCCCTGATAATAAAAAGTGACTGGCTTGAAATTTGCAATTTTTACTGTATTTCTGTCCTAAACCGCTTATTTTGTCAATGGTATACAATTTCATTGGGTTTGGGGTTATTTTTGGTCACAAAAATAATGTACAAAAAAATTAAAAAAGCAAATTAAAAGAATTCTGACAAATTTTGAACATGTACATCTTCTGTTTACAAAGCAAACCATTCTGTTAGAGCATTTTTGGAAAAATAGAAAACAATAGAGACCAACAGGGCAGTAAGAAATGAATTTTATTTAAAAATTGGTTGTTATTATTCCATTTATGAATATTTTAATACTTTAAATTTATATTTATAAATCTACTTTAATTTGGGGTATGTGACCATATGGGAAAGAGAGTACAAAAGAAATACACATACATTTTGGTGTGCTGATACAATATTATCTGCAACTTGCAAGAAATTGAAATATGTCTAAATTTTAAATAATTAAAGCAATTACAACATGGAGACAATCTCCTTCAATTTACTTTTAATATATATATTCTATTGCTATGAATGAACAAGTAAGCTCTTGATTGTAGCATAAAAACGTTAAATTTGGGAGTGGTTGGTGACCACTACAGTCATAGAGATGATTAAACATTAAATAGTCTTAGGAGAAATTTTTCCAAAATTTCTAATAAGTGGGATTAAACTATTTCCTGGCTATATCTGCATGTATTAATATTTTTAAAACATTGTTTTAATACACATATATACCCTTAAACATCCTTGTCAAGAATTAACATCTTAATGTGGGAAAGAGAGCTCAGCATCTTCAATTGTGAAAGTAATTCCAGTGTCATTGGAAGTTCCAAATAAGTTCACCTTTGCTAATAAAAGCAGTGAAGCTAAGGATAATTATCATTAGGGTGAGGGTAAATACATTGTGCAGATTTGAGGAAGAAAAAGTCAACTTGCTTGGGAGAAGGATCTATAAAATCAAATCAAGAAGTAATGTCTAACTACTGCTAGAAAAGAAAGTGTATACACATGACTAAAATATTCAGTAGAAGTTTGATTGCAAGACAATGAAATCTCTATATATGAATATAATCTAATTACAAAAGAAGTATTTAACTTTCATAAACAGAGCTGGGATTGTGATTGATGGCCATGTCTTTTGGTTGGAGCGGTATTGAAGAATAAATATGAACAAGGTGCTGAAGAAGCAAACAGGAAATTAATCCTGAGGAGGGATGCGAACTTTAACAAGATCAAGAAGAATAACTGTATTTTGACAACATTTCCAGATCAGAATAGTTAGTCAAATTAATCAGCAGTAATATATGAGTATGAAAACTAAAAATAAAGTGTGAGAAAATAGCTATATTAAAATTGTGGATTTGGAACCAAAGAAGGTTCATTACTGATTAAATAAGCTCCCGAAGGTTTGAAGCACAAAACTGGTACTGCCTGAATTTTCAAAAATGCAGATATTATACTTTATGTGTTCTATCATATTCTACAAAAGAAAGGCTGAAGCTAATAGAGAGCTCAGAAGGTTTCCTTTTTCCTTTTTGCAATTATTAAAAAATGGTTATGTTACAACATATCATAAAATAAGTAACATCGCATCCTTGGTTTATACTGAAAAAAACTCCCATTCCTACAAATCCTAGTTGTAATTCTTAGTTTTTATTTGACCAAAAGCCAAATTTATTATTTGTCTTTCAGGTCATCCTCATAAATTATAAATGAGGAACCCTGACGGCGCAGTGGTTAGAATGCAGTACTGCAGGCTAAATCTGCCCTCAGCCTGAGTTTGATCCTTACAGAAGTGAAGGATGACTTAACTTTCTATCCTTTCAAGGTTGGTAATATGGCCATAGGGGCCATATGCCCACTGCCCAGAGGGTAATGTAAAGCACTATGGTTGGTACTTATATATGTCTAAGTCTTATTGCTATTGCTAAATGCGTATTACAAATGTAAATGTAACTATTTTCTAATCATATATTTCAATATTTCCCTCTTCTGTCACAATAAAGAAAACAAAATATTAGTAAGAAATTTAGGAAATGTTTAGAGCCCATAGCTTTTCCAAATATTGAAATTAGATATGTTGATCCTAACTGGAATTAAGGACGCCAGACTTTTTGAAAGACAGACTGCAAATAAATTTAATAAAATAATAATAATCAGTATAGATTTTGGTTTGGACTGCAAAAACAGATGATTTTTCCTTTTACTGAAACTTTAGTACTATTGTCTATACCGAGCTGATATGAGTTCCATACTTGTGGAATAGTTTAAATCTACAAATTTCTGATGAATTCTCTGAAACTTTTATTCAGGTCATCAAGACAAAATCTTTCTACTTCATGTCACTTTTTTTTAACATGGAGGTGACTGTAGGAGATTATTGTTTCAACTACATAGTATATTATACTTTATGGTTTTGTTTGTTATGTTATTGTGGTATGAAAGAGAGAGAGAGAGATCCTTGTATATTAGTGTCTCTTCACTATTTTAGTTTTGTTGTATGTTGCCCAGAGTTGTTTGTTTTATGAAATGGGTAGCTATATAAATTTGATAAATATATAAGAGGAACAGAGTGAAGGGAGACAGGGAGAAATAGAGAGGGAGAGGGAAAGAGAGAGAACTTTATGTTGTTTGAACCATAACCTATAATATATATTCATTCTGCTATTATTAGTAATATATATTAGTAGTCACAAATGACGCGTTTAATTATTATATAATTTATATTAGCAAAATTATTTTTACTGATCTGTATGAAAATCCTGTCCTATTTATTTAGGCCATCATGTTCATAAGTTTATGAAAAGATATTAGCTGAAAGATAGACATATAAAAAGATACAATGGACGATGTCAAAGGTGTCAAATTTATATAACCACTATATGCATGTAATTTCATATATGAATATACAATATTGGCAGAGAATGAAAGAACAAAAGAATAAAGCTCCTTCAAGAATTTTAAATAGTCTTTTTAAAAAATCTTCATCTAAAGTTGGAGGGCTTTTAGCAATTCATACATTTATTTCTTCCAAAATACACCTGCTTTCTTTTCCTCTCTTTTCTCTTCTTTTGCCAAACTAAATATTTTTCCATTTAATGCCTCTCTTTATTAGACAGCATCTAA
>JAEANM010004981.1:368-20126 GCA_017656035.1 Myanophis thanlyinensis
AGAGAGAGAGAGAGAAAGAGAGAGAGTTTTGAATATTTCCCCATGTTTAAAAATATCCTATGATGTGGTAGAAGTTATTTATTAATTATGTTAATTTAGCATATTAAACAAGTTAGACGCTCCTCTGGTAATACTGGACTACATTGCTACATGCAAGGGCTTTTTATGAAGCAACATTTCAAACATAGCAAAACCTTTCAGAAGCACAACTGTTGCTTGAAACAAACCCAGTACACACTTCCACCATCTTATTCTTTATCATCTATCAATCAGCTCAATCGGGCACTTTTCATTCCACTTATGAATGAGGGGAGGTCTTCTCTTGACTTAATGGCTTGGGAAAGTCCTAGGAGAAAGGCTAGCCCTCCTTGATTTAAAGGAAGGAAAAGGTGAAAGATGCTATAAAATAAAATTCACAATAGATAGCGTCTGCACCATGGAAGGAATCAGCAGCTAAGAGGCAGATTGCTGACTGAATAAAATGTAGCTGTTGGATTCTGGGACTTTCTTTGTCTGAAAGGCAATGCTGCTGCTTGGTTTTAAATATTTATTTTAATTCAAATGCCAAACCAAAACCCTTTGCCACTCCAAGTGGAATGCTATAAAGTCTTATGCTCAGGATTTGCAGCTTAGACATTATTTCCTGTTTTTTAGTTCTTTGACATTCAGTGGATCACTGACTTTTGCCAATGGAGAGGGCTAATCACATCTCCTGGAAATGAAATGGTGAGTTTTGGCTGCTCCATTTTTGAAATCAGCCGAAAGGATTTACATCCTCTTGCATTTGGTTGAGATTTATTTTTTTTTTTTAAAAAGAAGCTTTTGCTTCAGAACAACTATAAATCAATTATAAACCAATGCCTAGGGCATTGTAAAAAGTTCCCTTAATTATCTTATCTTATTTATCTTAATTATCTTATCTTTATTATTTCTTTTGAGATATGAAGTTAGACATGGTGTTATAACATAGAATAAAGTTTGGGCTTTCTAAAAAATAGCAGGCATGAGTGAAATCCTTTTTTCTCCATGGCACTTAAGTTTATAATACAGAGCCCTAACATGCAAGTTTTTATTAACCATTGAAGGAACCTCTATTAGCATCATGGGATAAGAGAATAGGAGTTTTGACAGGGGGAAAAGGACAGGGCTCCTGTGAATAGACCCCCTCATCTTACACATGACACTGTCATCATTACTAAATCATGTTCAGAGAGATGCAGTTACTAATGACTTATTTTACAACAACGTAACACATAACAGATTTGCAATCATGGCTGATAAAAGGATAGCCACATATTGCTGAGAATTCTGGTTTTGTATAATGTTGGGTAATCATAGGATTTTGGGCAGGTTATTAACCAGATTCCAAATTTTAGGCAAAACTAATGCAGCATATTTTTGGGGTTTTTTTCCCCTAGAATTACAGATAGTCTTCGATTTACAACAGTACATTTAGTAACCTTTTGAACTTACAACAGCACTGAAAAAAGTGACTTATGACCATTTTTTACACTTAGGACTGCATCCCTATGGTCACGTGACCAGAATTTGGATGCTTGGCAACTGGTTCATGTTTCTGACAATTGCAGTGTCCCAGAATCATGTGATCGCCTTTTGCAACTTTCTGACAAGCAAAACCAGATTCACTTAACAACTGTCTCAATTAGCAACAGAAATTTTGAAGTCAGTTGTGGTGATAAGTCATACATCAAGTCTCTCCTCAACAACCATTCCAACACTTTAATTGCAAAGATGCTTGCAAACCCCACCATATGCACAATACCCACTGAATCCTGAAATGTTCCTGGTTTTATTTGGAGCTATCAATTTCAGGAAAGTAACTTTTTGACCAGTCCTTGCACTGATGACCTTCATAGGTCTGTAAAGCAAACAAAACCAAAACAAGATACAAAACAAAACCCTGAAGCTAAATCATAAGCAGAGTGCTGACTGAACTGCTGGTCACTAACGACCAGTTCTTCTGAAGAACTGAAGAAGCTTCTTGGGTGAGAAGCGAAACATCTTCAAGAAAAAAGTCCAGTTGCCTTTTGGAAAAGCACTTTTGAGGCAACCATGACCTGGATGACTGAGAATTTCCATAGACATTTCTTCCCTCGTGCATAGTTTTCCTCAACTCAGTTTAACTACAGCCAAAGTTTTAATTGGGGATTAATACTAGTTGTAACAAAGGTTGTTTCTACCTAGAACTTGCTACTAGCAAACAATAAAGGGAAGGAAAATATCAAGAAACACCCTATCAGAATAGTAAGATAACTATTTTATTTTTATTACTCAAATTTATTGGCCGCTCATCTTACCGCAGGGTAACTCTGGGAGATTACAGCAGAGGTGAAATTTAGCAGGTTCTAGCAGGTTTGCTAGAACCGGTAGTAAATTGTCTAGGCAGTTCAGACAACTGGTTGTTAGAAGAAATCTCCTTTTGTTATTTTCTACTTTACAGGGTTAATCCTGTAAGGAAGGCAGGAAAGAAACATTCTGGTCCTGTTTCTAGCCCAATCTTTATTGCCCTGCTTGCAGAAACTGCTCACCCAGTCCCATGACACCCCCCCAGCCACGCCCACCAAGCCACACCCATAGAACCGGTAGTAAACAAAAATTGAATTCCACCACTGGACTAAAGTATATCATATTATTGAACTATACTTTATGACTTATTACCACTAATCACTAACATAGCATTTTCAGCCAGTTTGGTATAGTGGTTAAGGTGCGGTCCTAGAAACCAGGAGAGTGTGAGTTCTAGTCCTCTCTTAGGCATGAAAGCTGTCTGGGTGACTTTGGACCAATCAATTCCTCTCAACCCAGCTCACTTTCTCCATTGTCATGGGGAAAATAGGAATCTGAAGAAGAATTACCTATGTTCACTGCCTCAAATTACTTATAAAGTGGTAAAGCCAGATGAAAATCAAATAAATAAATATTTCTACCAAAGGCAGTGGATCTACACATCTTGGCCCTATGGCTGAAATGGAATTCCATCTTGGAGACAGAAACATTTATTTCTTGTGGATTACAACTATGGTATGGATATACTTATTTGTTATCCAGTACAAGATTTGGTATCTCATAGTGTCCAGTTTGTAGTGAAGATTTAGAGAATGTTACATTTAATCACAGCCCAATATATCTTTCCCTCCCGTTCTTAATTTCTGGCAGTGGGCATGCCTTGCTTACATCTAAAATAGAATTCTGTGGAACTTAAAAGCTGGCTCCCAGAAGCTTCAGGAATCACTGAGACTATGAAAGAGACCACTTTTAATAAGTATAGAGTGCTTCTTCTCCTCTCTTGGTTTTTCAGTTCAACTTGTTACCACAGGAGAGCCTAAGCGTGACTCCCCCTCCTCTCCACTTTCTTTGCGTAAACTGGCACAAATCCTCAAACAAGTAGCAAATTATTTAAGATAAGCATCTCCTCTTGTAGGCAGCTGCCAGAATAGAAGCAAAAATAAACTGGTGAAAGGAAGCTGCCCAGTTCATGAAGAGGGCAGCTGGGATATAATGCAGGGAGCCCATGACACTTCTGGATACACAGGCTGAAAGCCTTCCTCTGGCTGGACCGCCACAAATCTCCCCGTAATTCATGAAGGAGAAACTGCTCCTTGCTACATTTCACTCCTGTTTTAACACCCTTCCTTTGTTTTTACCTTCCACGCTGGATGGGTTCACTCCTATGTCAAGAGAATTCAAGGGAACTCGGCTTTCATTCTTATAGAGAAGGCCTCCGTTTGGCTCAGAAGTAGGCGATTCAACAAATGCTTTTACTGTAAGCAGTTTAATGGTCTGTGGAATTCCCCAGGGCTTGGGGTCAAAACCGGGAGAGGGAGAGAGAGGAAAAAAGAGAAGGAGAGAGAAGGAGGGAGAGGTGAGTAAATACCGTGCAATAAAACTGTACAACTGCTCACCTACTGTACAAGTGAGAGAAAGAGTGAGAGAGAGAGAGAAAGCACAGCAAAGTTCTCTGTGAATGTAATTTAAAAGAAAGAGCTAAAATAGAAAAGATCAGACATCTCTGGATCCTGATTGCAGCAAATTATGAAGTAACAGATTGTGGGGGAGTGGGAGATGTTTTTGGGACTGCTTTTCCAGAGTAATTTAGCCTTGAACCAGGAGTAATTCTCTGCGCTCTAGACTCGGAGGCTGCTTTAAAAGCTCTTCACCAAGAGATTGATTGGTTCAAATCTCTAATCTGAGCTTTAGGTCCACAGGTGATAGCTGGGGAATGAGAGAATGGAGTGGGAAAGAGACGAGGAAGGGCTGGTTAAGGAAAGAAGTGAATCCTCTGAGTCCACTTTTAATGCTCTGAACACACCTACTCTTGGCCAAAGGCCTACTTAGCGATGTAAAGATGCGGAATAAAAATTAAATGCCTGATATATGACTGGTGATTCTCAACATAAACTTAATCTGCCTTTGTAGGATCCAATCTGGGTTGGTCACTGGGACCAGAGATTTTGTTTTCTGAGCTTTCAGACTTGTGTTAAAAACCATCTTTGGAAAGCTTGGAAAGCTCAGAAGACAAAACCTCTGGTCCTGGTGACTGACCCAGATTGGACTCTGCAACATTATCTTGCGACACGTATATTCGCCTTCATTCATTAACCTGCCTCTGCAATATTTTGGTCTAACGGATGTACGAATATATTGTATATAATTCATGCCTCCATTATGTGTATCTCTCTAACTCAATGATTCTCAACCTTGGGTGCTTTAAGATGTGTGGACTTCAACTCCCAGAATTTCCCAGCCAGTGGTTTGTCATTGCTTCCTTTCCAGGCCTGAGAGAGAATGACTGACCTAAAGTCGCCTTCATGCCCAAGGTAGTGCTAGAACTCCCAGTCTCCTGATTTTTAGCCTTAGATCTTAACCATTGCACCAAACTGGGTCTTTTGTGGAAGAGCAGTTCAGATTTAAAATAAAGATTTCAAATGAATGAAGCACATTAAATATTTTTGATCACATAAAAAATATTGCTAGTCATGCAATTTCCTACTGTACATTGTCTTGTATGTGAACTAGGTAGATTTGAAAACAAATGGATGACTTGCAATGGACTAGCAAGCATTACTGGTGTCAAACTATAGTCTCTCTATGGCTGCTGAAATAAACTAGAGGAGAAATCATGATTGTGTATGTAAAAAGGCTGAGAATCCAATTTTGGGGATGAAAGAAATCCCTGGACCAACCATATATTGAGAACTTGTGAGTTCTGGAATCTAATAAATCAAAAAAAGGCAGCAAAGTAGGCATCAAGAAAGTCTGCATTTGTCAGCATTGTACATTTACTTAGCAATTATATCCTACCCTTCCATCAATATTTTCTTCGTTTGCTATTTTTACCTGTGAAACTATACAGTAAATGAGCAATTTGCATACTGCTCCCAACTCAGCCTTGGGGTGAGTGGGTTAATTTTTCTCTTTTTCTCACAATTTGATAGTCAAATGAATGTTGAAGAAGGTAAAATGATGCTATCTGGGATATAATAAGCTGCTTTTAAGAATTCTAAGATAAAACATCCCACTGACTATTAATTTTATGGAGAATTTTGTGGATATGTTTTCCCTATAAAAATGCCAGGAGCTTTTCATTATCTTTGAAACTTCTCAGATGCTTTGTCTTCAAAAGAATTTCCATGCTTAACTCTCACATCAGATCAGTCGACAATGTAGGCATGCACGATGATATACTGAGCACACGATGCTGTTACCTAGATCTCATAACTGCTAGGACTTTATTGTATTTGTGCCAGAGATGTTTCATCTTTGCAAGGAAAACAGAAAATTCTGTTTCAAAACAGCAATAGTGAAGTGTTAGAAGGTGCTATCTAGGTTGTCCTTGGTGAACTGTTGGCTTCACTTCACTCAGACTGTGAGATGAGTGGTGTTTAAATTTGATTAATAAATACCATTTTTTAAAAATGCAAAATGTAAGAGTATGTCAAACTGAGGAGTTTGATGCAATGGTTATTTCAACCTGGTGAATGCAGAAGCACAAGGAAATATTGCCAATATTGTTTTTCCTTTTGCAAAGGGAGAAGGGAATTGGAAGTACGATACAAACTGCAAGGAGCAGAATAACATACTCTTTTCTGGCCAGTAAACAAATGCTATTTTTAAAAAAATATTTTTATTTATATAGAAATATTTTTAAAATGCTGATTGATCGACATCTTTCTCTGCTCTGTTATTGGTTAGAAAAGTTAAGTCCTGACAGTCTGGCAAACTTCAACAGCTTACAAGCACTGGCTTATAATGGCAGCACTGCATATAACAGTGAAAATAGTAAAATTGGCTCCAGTTTCGAGTTTGCTTTAAACTGAATTTTGAAAGATTGGGAGATGGAAAAGTGCTCATGTGGTAGCTTTCCTGCAAAGAGTCATAAACATAATTTAAAATTTCTCGGATTGTTGTTTGTTTGCCTTTAAAAGATTCTTTTACCAAACAGATTACATTTTACACAATACACAGCCAAAGGATAAACTGTTAAGTAATCACTCTGTATCCTCCTATTCCGTGAAATCATAAGGAGGCTTACTGACTTGTATCTTAGTGTGTTGTGTGAACCCAGCCTATAGTGGTTTATTCAATTAAACAGGTTATAGAATTCATCTCATAGTACAAATTATGAACTTGGCTATTGCACTGTTATGGCCATTATCTCATTTTGACTATCCCCTGGAAACATCAAACTTCAGATTATATCAGTAACAATTGGATGTGAAGACTATGTGCCTCTAACAATAATGTTAATGCAGAAGATGTTTGCAAGGGTAAAAGAACTAAATGAACTCTTTACAATTCACAGAATGCAAAACACAATATATATGATTTCCAGTTTTCATTTAAAAATGGTTGCTTTATTCGAAGTATTACTAACTATAAAGAATATTAATTTTCAGGAAGGCAAAATCTTTCCTTTGGTGTCAAGAAAACAAGTAAGAGTTGGGTGCGAAGAGTCAGGGTCACAAGTTAACTTCTAGTTAGACCAGGGGTGGGCAATTATGGTTCAGGAATTCTGGGAGTTGAAGTCCAAAAGTCATGAAAGAGCCATAATTGCCCACCCCTGAGTTAGACTGATCTATTGCTCATGCCTATACATAAGAATCCAGTTAACTAGCAATGAGGACTAAATTGAAAACTAGATAACAGTTAACAGAATTAAAGAGGGGTGCACTTGGATTGCTTGTGGTAACATAATGACTCCAACCTGATTACCCTCTTGACTCTGCTCTCAAACCTTGCTTGTCCTTCTCCTACATCAAGGGAATTATGTAAATCAGCTATGAGATCAAAGCAGATCAGTTTTATCATCTTTCTCCTTTTCTTCTTTTTTCATTGCTGTTATCCATTTCCCTCATTTACTTTCTCTCATAAGAACCTACTCAGACCTTAAATCTTCCAATGAGACCTTCTTCCAGGTCCTGTTCCACAAAGGAGTTGAGTAGGTTTGCCTTTTCTGTTGAAAGGACATTGATGGGTTGTCTTTTTCAGAGAGATTTATTTGGTGTTCACCTTAGCAATAGTTTGGCACTAGGTGAAAAGCCTTTTATTTCCCCAGTATTTTAAATTATATTCTTAATTCATACTTGATTGTTGAATACCTTGAGCTGCCTAGTTTGTATGATATCTTTATTTTGTATTTTATTTGATTTTATGGGATATGTTTGACATTTTTTTTTCTTTTGAGTGTTGCAAACCAGTCAAGGAACTTCAGGAATTGGATGGTTTAAGATTTTTTTTTTTAAAGTTAGTAATTGATTATACCATCTTGTGACTATAATGGTAGAATATCAAGCTGAAGTGGAGTAATACTAAGGCAAGAAGAGTTCACTAACTCCAGATTATCATAAGATTTTCAGCAAGGCTTAGTGTTTTGAATATATTAATATTTGCATTTCAAAAAAGAGAGGTTTAGTTGAAGATCAAGCTAAAAGTTGGCATCAAGAATCAATAACATTAAAATATCAACACAAGACCAATACATGTATCAATATGTAGCTGCATCATCATCAGTTTGATTCAAACTCATTGAATTCAAAGGGCCAAGTAATCCCAACTCACTCAATAGCCAACTCAATAGCCTCAACAACAGAGTATTAGATCCAATACAATAGCCTCAACAACAGAGTGGAGTATAACAGTGAAATACACATATCAGGAAAACATTTCCACTCTCTAGCTATCTCCCATTGTTTCCTGTCTTCTCAGAAGAACAGGTCCATCTAGTGAACCATTTCAGCGTAGTTACGAGCAATGAATGTCTGAACTTAATTGGACAGAAACTAAGACACCAGTATTATATGAAACCTTTGAAAACACTGTTGATCTCAGGCCCCTGAATGCTTTCTCAGGGATATCAATTTTCCCTGTATAGCTGGAATTCTGATTATATTTCTTTCGTAGTGGCACTACCACTACCACACCACACGGCAAACAGCTGTCCGGTCTTTCCTGCATGTCAGATGTTTATTTGTAGGACTTGTTTATATTTTTAAAAAAATACTACAAGTACTCCTGGGGCTTGTAGTTACTGTAAATGTAAGCCCAGTGAGCTCACACAAATATAACACCGTGGTGCAAATAGGATAAACTCGAATCTACAGTCAGATTGAAATTACCACTCACAGGAAAGGGAACAAGAAACCATTTTTCATCAAGTTGTCCTCCTTCAGACTTTTTCTGCAGAATCTGTGTGCATTCTTGGAACTATTTGGAAGAGTTTAGAGCAGTGTTTCTCAACCCAACATGTTGGCTGGGAATTCTGGGTGTTGAAATCCACTCATCTTAAGGTGTCAAGATTGAGAAGCACTACTTTAGAGGCTGCAGTAAGGACAAAAAAAAAATCAAGAGAATTTCCCTTGGCTTGTAACATTTTTGAAGAGAATTTTATCTCTAGTAAACCGCACCCAGTTATACAGGAACACGATTAAGTTAGTACCTTCCAGATACATAGAATTCAATTCATAGGCTGGTTCAACTGCGGGAGCTGAAATCCAACATATCTGAATGGCATTAGATTGGAAGAATTTCCTTTTAGAGCATCAATAGAAAAACCATGGAGGAGTCCATATATCTAGTTCATCTCTTTCCTTTTACTCATTTACTTTTTGGGGTACAGACGCATGTCCCAAGTGAATATCATGATTTCATCATGTTTGGGTATCTGACTTGTGGAATTGATTTTGATTCATTGGCCAGCAAACAGATGCTAGTATATTTACTACTTTTATATCTATGCAGTCAAGATATCATGGAGCCTGGAGAGATTGGAAGAGCTTGCTTGAGGAGCCAAGTCACGCACAACAAAAGGAAGGGGTGATGTCAGCGAAGAAAGAATCCCAAGAAGATGACAAGACACGCAGAGTAGCACAAAAGAGAAGCATACATCTTCGAAATTGCATAACTAGATGAAGGCTGGAGTCCTATCTGCTTTTACCTGGGAGCAAGTTCTATCTTACTCAGAACAATTTACTTTTGAGTAAACTTCATAGTGGTAATATTGACATGTTGCGTGTACGTGCCACTTAGACTGAAGACAACTTTTCCCTAGACAATGTCACAGAACATTATTATAAACTGATAAACTGATCCATGGCATTAAGGGACTCTTTCTAATGAATAAATCAGTATTTCTTATTAATAAATGACACAACATTTGCAAGCTAATTCTCAGATCATTTATCCTGGAATAATAGTAATGTAGTGTAGTTACCATTCTGGCTGCTACTAGCACCAATGTTAATTTTACCCTGAAAGACCTAAAATATAGTTAATTTTCTGACTACTACCTCAGTGTCTCCCAAAACTATCTGTACATAACAATTCCTAGAATGGCTGATCAATTATTTTCTCTTTTCACAATAACAATGGGCAATATCCAGATGGACCCTCTCTACATAGATCAAATTGGATGCTCGTCCCTGACATAATTAAATTCTAAATGCACCTAAATCAAAGGGGATAGTAATTCCTCTTTCTCACTGTGATGAATTTCTAATCATGGGAAACAGGCCAATATATTTTAGTAAAACTACAGATTATATATGCTGCAAAGAAAGAGAGATTAATGAAACATTTGTAGTAGGTTGGTGCTGTTTTGAGATGACATCTCAGGCCTGCCTGTTTGGATGTGATGCCTACTTTGAGTGTGAACTTCTTGTTCCTTGTAGTGTTCCTCACTAGTAAAGTTTTTTCTTCCTTCAAAAGTGCCCAACATGATTCAATACATATTCTGTGAACTTCCTTCTAAGGATTTACATTCTTTGGCGTTGTCAGGATTGGCTGCAGAATCCGTGGCCCCAGAAGGAGGCAGTCTTTGTGGAGTGAGGGTAAACCTAAAAACATCTGTTGAGCCATAGTTGCACAATGGCTGCCATGGGAGATTTGCCTTTTTACCACATGGTTGCTAGACTGGACAGGGGTGGTTATTGTCCCACTAACAATCATGGCTCTGCTTCATCTCCATCTTATTATCTACACAGCCTTAACTCCCTACCAACTGAACATAAATTGTCATTGCCATTGATGTGTATCAGCAACCCTTTCTGCTAACCTAGCAAGGGATTGCTTCTGTGATGATTGCTAGGAAAGACAGGATCGAAATCTGTTCCTCTACCTTTATAGTCCCTTGTCCTAGTAGTATTGTTGAATTATGAAGGTTTATATTCCAATCTTCTCTTGATTTGAAGATTTTTTTTACCTCAAGGGCCCTTGTGATCACATTTTATTTATGTATTTATTCATATCCTGCCTTTGCTATTTCTATAAATAACACAAGGCCCCTAGTACCCATTCTTCCCCCTGTTTCCCCACAAACAACAACCCTGTGAGGTTAGCTTTCATTTATTTATTCAATGTATATGACTATCCATCTCAAGTTAAGGACTTTTTTGTTGTTTAATGATTTACAATTAGAAAGAAAAAATGAATGAATAGGCAGGGAAGAAACAATGCGTCTTATTTTCTGCATTCCCAAGTAAATTATGAGGAGGCAGAAGACTAAATGCCTTGCACAGAAGCACTCCAGTGATTCCAGAAACGGATCCACTGGCATGAAAGGCAACTCAAAACTTGAAGGAACCAGCTAACATAAGGTTAGTAAAGATTAAGCTTTTAGCCTTAGTGCTTCAACGTATGTGTTGATCACTGCATGCAACCTCATATTTAAGGATAATTTAGCATACAGGGACAGCAATGCTAAGAAATAAAGTTCTCTCTGAATTTCAAATCACTTGCCCTTCTTAAGAAATATTCCACAATCAAAATAATATAGCATAGCTTCTCGCAATCCTTTCCCAATGTTTAACGTGAAAGAATTGTGTTAATTAGTACTTCTCCACTGTATATGCTTCAGGATTCAGAGCTCGCAATCCAACTCCTACCAATCTCTTTGAGGGTCCTTTAAGCATTGCCTCACTCTTCGGGATTCAAGAACGACTGTCATTTTGTCAAATGAGTGTACTGGAGTGGTTTTCCTCTAGTCGGATTTCATCCCGATGTTGATTATTGTTTATATCGAGCTAGACGACATCTGAATACTAAAAAGGAGGAAGTTTTACCCCAGGATTTGAGGTCATTTTGTAATGAACCGTGGTTTCAATTGCAAGAACAGCTGCTTCTTTTATAAGCAAAAAGGGTCATTTACAGTTCAGGGTAACACAGTAATAATTTAACAAGGAAGTGCCTGTGCATTTCATATACATATATATGCTCTTAGTTGACTTCACGCTGAACCTGAGTGCAATATTAATGACTTGCTGAGTGTAGGACAAAGGGGGGGGGGGGGTATAAGAAAAAATATTGAATGGATCTGTCATTTTAACTGCAACTAACCTCCTCCCACCCCCCGACCCATTATAACACTTTTCTATGCCTCCTTATTCCAAAGCAAATCATACAAGTTTCAATTCCATGAGACTGTAACTAAAATGGCAGACTAGAGCTTGATTTAAATCTGCCTGCAACTGCATGTAGCCGTATACCTATGCTGCGGAGGGGTTGATGGGTAAGCATAGGTTGCAGATGGCTGTAGGCAGGCCGATGTGCATAGCTCCCAAATCCAACTGCACTTGTTCAGCATGCCTATCCTGCATGCTGTTTGGTTGATATCTATTTCTGGTTCTGTGCTTTGCTGCTTGAGCGCCTCCTAGCCAGAATGTTAACATGTGCAGAAATATAAATGCAACACCAGTGCAACCAACCCGAACGACGGATGCATCTGTTTCCTGATGTGCAGTGATGGAGAAGTTTAATCAAGGCTTTGGAGGATATTAAAGATTTTGGTATTTTAACCAAATATTTTGTAAAATAGATCCCAAACCTAGGTAACTCTCACTGTACCTCTTTCCAGATATACTGTATCTACTTTTCCCAGAATTTCTAGCCAACACTGCTTAAAATTCTGGGAGATTGAGCCCCAATACAGGACAGTTGCAGCAGCATCTGGTTGGGCTTGGTTGGGCTCCAGAGCTAAATAAAGTTAGGCTTAATTGGTGGTTGGTTAAGAGACCTTCAGGAAATAAAAGGATTGTGGGATAGAATAGAATTATTTATTGGCCAAATGTGATTGGACACACAAGGAATTTATCTACAGTGCATATGCTCTCAGTTAAGCTAGAAAATGAAATATTATAGAAGACGTTAATAGTAAAGTATGTCTGTTTTTTGCCATGAAAACAGCAAGGATGTGTCCATGAAGACTCCAGGAGTCTAGCTTGACCTGATTTTTAAAAAAAATGTAGAACAAACTTTAAAGGAATTTCATTCACCTATAGAGGTAATCCTTGACTTATGACCATAATTGAGCCTATAATTTCTGTTGCTAAGTGAAACAGTTCTTAAGTGAATTTTGTCCCATTTTATGATCTTTCTTGCCACAGTTGTTAAGTGAGTCACTGTAGTGGTTAAATTAGTAACATGGTTGTTAAATGAATCTGGCTTCCCCATTGATTTTGCTTGTCCCCGTTGACTTTGCCCCATTGACTTTGCAAAACATGATCACATGACCCCAGGACACTGCAGCCGTCATAAATATGAACCAGTTGCCAAGCACCCAAATTTTGATCACATGACCATGGAGATGCTACAATGGTCTTAGGTCACTTTTTTCATTGACATTGCAACTTTGAATGGTCACTAAATGAACTGTTGTAAGTCAAGGACTATCTGTACATACTTCTTTCAAGTATGTGCATGCGAGTAGAGAGAGCAGAGAGGATTTGTAACCCTACAAAATCTTGTTACAAGAACAAAGGTCAGCGCTCCAGAAAAATAAAGGCTTTTAAAGGTGATTGGCAAATAGGTAAGCACTATGCTTTTCTAAGGGGGATGCGGTGGCCCAGTGGCTAAGACACTGAGTTTGTCAATCAGAAAGGTTGGCAGTTCGGCAGCTCGAATCCCTAACACAGCATAACAGAGTGAGCTCCCGTTACTTGCCCCAGCTTCTGCCAACCAGCAATTTGAAAACAAGTAAAAAATGCAAGTAGAAAAATAGTGGGAAGGTAACAGCGCTCCATGCACTGTTGGCATTTAGTCATGCCGGCCACATGACCACAGAACCATTGTCAGCGCTGGCTCTTCAGCTTAGAAACAGAGATGAGCACCGCCCCCTAGAGTCTGGAACAACTAGCACACATATGTGAGGGGAGCCTTAACCTTTACCTTTATGCTTTTCTAGTAGTAGTTGACTGATAAGAAACTTCTCAGTTGCTATCATTTCCCCTTCTTTGCATTTTGAATGCGTTACCATAGATAGTGAAGTCAAGCAGTTTAAAAGATGAATGCAAAATCTTTGAACATGTGGTAGTCCTGCCACTTGCACTTGTTACCAAACCCATTGTAGTGATTTAATCAATGCATTGGCTTTTGGCATGATGGAGTTCACTGGTGGGTGAGCCAGAGCACCCCATGTGTGGCTTCGTGGCAGCGCCAATGGTCCCTCACATGATTGTAGATAAGACACATAGATCTAGATTGGGGGTGCCAAATCTTGGGGACTTTAAGATCTGTGGATTCCCAAAATTCTCAGTCAGCCATGCTGGCTGGGGAATTCAGAGAGTTGAAGTCTATAAGTTTTAAAGTTGTCAAGGTTGGAACACCCTGATCTAGATTATGGAGTTTTTCATTTACATTTGAACTATTGCTTTAGTAATTCCCAACCTTGCAAAATGGTCTAGGTCTAGGACAACTATCTCAATTTATTAAACCGGAATAGTAATATTTTTTTATCAAGTTATTCCAAGTTTCTGTGCTCTTCGAGAACCCAGGTCACACTTTGGACTTCAAACGCTCCCATTCAATTGTGAAAATTTAACTGGATATTGCACACAGAAAAACAGCTGCGTAGTCCAGCCTATGGGGGGGTCCACCTGCAAGTCTCTGCCCACTTTAGTTGATATTGTAAAGTCTCCTTTGAATGTCTTCTGAATGTAAAGCAGACTTTACTTTGATTATTATTAGTTCAGAAATGGCACTTAATCAATTCCTGACAATCCTAGATGAAAGATGATTTTCAAGTTCTCTTTTGATCCAGTTTCAAGTGTGGCTTGGAGGGAAAAAAATCCTGTTTTCTTGAATTATTCATGCCAGGAAAAATGGAGGAGTTAAATTCCCTCAGACTTCTCATCACTTTGAGTAGCTGTTAGCATTTCCAGTGATTCTGCTCATGCTTGGAAGTTCAATTTTAGAAGGTGGTGCTGGAGGGCAATTCTTCTATGTTAACTGACAATAATACCCTTTAGGAATTGCAGGAAAAATGTTATTTGAGAAGGTGGCTTTACCTCTCATTTTTAGGTACATACCATCTTGAATCAATACATTGGAACAAGATAGAAATATTATTTTGAAGGTGGATCATGGGAATTCCATGAGTCCACTTGGAGGCCCTAGGTTGTGGAAAGTTGCTGTAAATATAGTACTTATGTTAGTAATTAGAACAAAAATCCAACATTGTGCTTTAAAAATAGTTATGGCCTTGGTCAGGGGTTCACATTGTCATGGTGAAGTCACATGATGTATCGGGACTTTTCTCCCTTTGCTAAACCGGGCAGGGGCGGGGCCAGCATGTGATGCACCTGCCATGGCAGAGGTGAAATTCAGCAGGTTCTAGTAGGTTTGCTAGAACCGGTAGTAAATTGTCTAGGCAGTTCAGACAACTGGTTGTTAGAAGAAATCTCCTTTTGTTTTTTTTCCTACTTTGCAGGGAGAATCCTGTAAGGAAGGCAGGAAAAAAAACATTCTGGTGTTGCTTCTAGCCTAATCTTTATTGCCCTGTTTACAGAAACTGTCCACCCAGTCACATGATCCCCCCAGCCACGCCCACCAAGCCACGTCCACAGAACCGGTAGTAAAAAAAAAAAAGTTGAATTCCACCACTGTTTTAAAGTTGATAAGGTTGGGCACCACTAGCCTAGGAATAAATGAGTTTAAACTCTTGATTTGGAGGCATGTTCTTGCCTTTCAATTTAACCTCTCTCACAAGAACAGGACTTTCATGGAAGGCAGACTGATGATGTAATTGATTATTTAGAACACTTCCACAATACTTTTTGGAGTATTTTAGATTAATTATGATACTATCCTTATGAGAGCAATTTAATATAGATTTTGGAGTTGAAGTGTCAGTGGAGAACAATAGATAAGCAGTCAAAGAGCATTTTTTTGGTGAACATCTTTCAGCTCCTGAGTTGACGTATATTATCACAAGACTGTAGCAGCTCACAGAGGAACCTGTTTTTCTATTGAAGGAATACAATTAATATTCCAAAGAATTGTAATTTCCTTTCTCTTTCAGTGGAGGGACATATACCAAAACCTATTTCACAATCCTAAAGCTTTTAACCCAGGACTAATTCTTGTTGGCTTAACTAGTGGAACTGAGTACATTTTACATAGGCAGCCTGATCATATTCCAGAGATGTAAAAGTCAGGTGTGCTATGGGGGTAGAGAGAGAGGAAAATCTTGAGAAAACTCCAAAGACACATTTCTCTCTAATACCAACCATTCACATCTCTACAAATGTTACCTTCCTTCTTCTGTGAGAAAGCATGGGAATGGATTAAGAACCAGAAAGGAAAAAAAATGTCATCTCAAATTCAGATGTATAGCCAGAGCAACTTTAAGTAGCCAGTAGAAATGCTGGTTTAAAAAAAATAAGTAAACAAAAATGAATGATAAGAGGGTGCTTTACACTTTTCCAATTTTCATTCAGTTCTATGGTACAGCTTCCCAAATGTTTGTGGTAAAGTTCTTAAGGACTAAATATTAGATCTATCCAATTTTAAGTGGAACCATATGAAGAACCGTTGTAGGATTTGGGTTTGGCTAGTCTAGAGAAAAGAAGGACTAGGGAGTGACCTGATAGCAGTATTCCAGTATTTGAGAGGTTGCCACAAAGAAGAGGGGGTCAACTTATTTTCCACAGCATCTGTAGGCAGGACAAAAAACAATGGATGGGAACTAATGAAGGAGAGAAGCAACTTGGAACTTAGGAGAAACTTCCTAACAGTGAAGACAATGAACCAGTGCAACAGCTTGCCTTCAGAAGTTGTAGATGCTTCATCACTGGAGGTTTTTAAGAAGCAACTGGACAGTCATTTGCCTGAAATGCTATAAAGTCTCCTGCTTGAGCAGTGAGTTGGACTCACTCCAAGGTCCCATCCAGCTCTATTCTGATTGCTTGATTGGGTTTGTAGAGCTGTAAATCAAATGCACATCATCCCTTCCTTGAATTGTTTAAGATTCAGGCATGTATGTGTGGATTCTCCTGAGAGGGGAGAGACTTCAGTCAAGGACTGCAAAAGGACAGAAATATTTACAGGAACAAAGGCTAAATCTGGAGGACAACCCTTAATCAACACAATAGTTTAGAAATCTCCCCAAATCAGAAGACCGCCCCAAACCTCAATGAAATATAGTGTATTATAAGTGGTTGTATAATACTAGCTGGTTGTTGAAGGAACACAAACAAACCCAACAACAGGTGGGTACAGAATAGAATGAAGTACTTTGAAAGAGGCCACCTCACACGCCCAAAACATTTTGTGACTTTTTTTCTTTTTTTACAGAAAACGCCTGATCAACAGAGACTGGTATCAAATGAAAAAAAAAACAAGAAACAATGCTAGAACAGGATAATTGTTCCAATATCTCACCTGCTACAGGTACATTTATTCACAGACTCATTGTCAGACCAAGTCACTAAATGTATCAAGCTGCAGTCCTACTAAGGTACTTCCTGATCCAAGATGTGGGAACCGGCTGCAATCCAAGTACGCTCTTAACTTTTTAAATTTGTCTTTGGTGCTTCTACCCCCTCTTTTGGACTGAGTATTTGCTGTATGGGGAAAAAAATGTACACGGGAGTTATTTGAGCAGAAACTAAATGGAGCCCTAGCTTCCTATTTGGAAAAACCCAAGTTGCAACATCAACACAAGGAGAACCGAGGATTGCCATTGCCTAACCTGGTGAGACAGTAAAAACAGTGCATTGTAGCTGTGATACTTGGGACATCTATGTGCTATTCAGAAAAAAAAGAGGGAAGATATACAACATGTTCCTGACTCATTCATTCAGCTTCTGTTGTGGCAGATGAGCCACCAAAGAGACAAACATCTCTCCTGCTTGGGCTATGCAGTTTTGGATCCAAAGCTGGATAAATTGAATCAATTGCTTAGCTTGCTGATAAATCACAGGATTTGAGGTCTGGTGGGCTTGAGATCTGAGGGTAAAAGTGTTCTTCAGAAGATAAAACCTAACCTGGATTCAGAGTTTGTCTTCCCAGCAGAGCTTTCCCAGCAGAGTTTGTCTTCCCAGCAAAGGGATCCTTCTTGGTTCTCTGAAAAAAAACAAAAAACGATCTGAGGGAGGGGAAGGCAGAGGGAGGCTAGAAAATGGCATAGGAAGTGCTTTCCTTGTTGTGAAGAAGCTCACACACTCTTTTAAGCTAAATATCCTCCCTTTTTTTTTTTCTTTTGTAGAGGTTAGGAATTAGTAAGAGATATAAAGCAGAGAAATAATGAAAGCTCTTGGAGCAATAGATTGTATTTTGGGATGAAGGCTCAGAAGAGGCTAATAATTGTCCACAATGAAGTGTCACATCTTAACCACTTCAACAACTCTTTGATCTTCTCATCCTGCTGAATAGCCGTTCCCGCCCTCCAGAAGATCCTGTCTGGTTTACAGGAAGCAGAGAAAAAAAGCTGAGGGGAAGTGGCTGACCCTGTTATATGATTTAATTAGACATGGTGAAAGAGCTGATATTAGACTTCAACAATCTAACCCTAAATTCTTATTCCTATAATTTCAAGTGTTCAGCTTATGTCATCAACAAACTTCTTACATCATGAAATTTGTGAGAAGATAGTAATATAGCTCAGATTGTTTGATCTGTTCACCATTCTAGTATATTTCATTTAATTCCTCTGGTCCTTCTATTTTAAGTGGTCTCAACAATAGAAATTTGTCTAGCAACTTAACTGTTTTATCTTCTCTGAGCCTTCCCTGGCAGATTGTATTTGTGGCTCCCACAGAACAACACAGCTGCCTCTTTAGAAATCATATAAGGTGATTCCCATTTTTTAAAAAAATGCATGTGAGGGCCCTGATGAGTCTCCAGAAAACATTCATTTACAGGAAAGCACCTACAATTCCTTTGTTATCTATTTGCACCATTGTAATCCATTTATCAGGATTTTGAAGCAACTCGCAAAGCCAGCAAATCATTAAGTGCATCATTATTCATGTAATTGCCAGAAGAAATAGACATCTTTTCAGTTGGGTGGCATGCTGGTGTAATTCTGTAATTCTTTGTTTGAAGTCAGCAGCCGGCAATTATTTCCTTAATTTGCAGAGAAGTAGGGGATACTACACAGAGGAAGCAAAATAAGGAAGACAACAAGGCTGCTTGCTTTGAAAGTTAGTGAACAGGTGTCCTACCAAGCTAAAAGGTTTATGAATCATATCTTCACTTTGTATCCTACTTTACAAGAAGATACCAAGCCAATTCTTTAACATTTTAGGGTTGAGTGGACATAAAAGCTAGTTGCGGAGATGACTAAGACATTGGTGTCATGTTTATCTATGACCAATCTGATATATTGTATAGATAGTGTATTACTACACTCTCTACATGGGGCTCCCCTTGAAGAGCATCCGGAGGCTGCAGTTGGTGCAAAATGTGGCCGCGCGGGCAATTATAGGAGCTTCTCAGAGCTCCCGTGTTTCACCTTTCCTGCGCGAGCTGCATTGGCTCCCTGTAGCCTTCCGGGTGAGATTCAAGGTTTTGGTCCTCACCTTCAAAGCGCTCCATGGCTTGGGACCGGGGTATTTATGGGACCGCCTGTTGCCACCATCAGCCTCAAACCGACCTGTGTGCTCCCACAGGGCAGGCCTCCTTGGGATACCACTGTCAGGTCGATGTTGCCTGACGGCCCCAAGGGTCCGGGCCTTCTCTGTGGCTGCGCCCTCCCTGTGGAAAGAACTCCCTCCTGAGATTCGGACCATTACTGACCTACGAGTTTTCTGACGTGCCTTAAAAACGTATCTTTTCCAGCTAGCCGGCCTGGCCTGATACCTCAGGGCTATTTTAATTGTGGTTAGTTTTAATTCTTAATTTAATTTTAAATTTTATAATTAATTTTAATATAATTTTAACTGTAATTTTAAAAATATATCAGCAAATTTAATCATTTTATATTGGTTTTAATTGTTATTTCTATGTATTTTACTTGCTGTGAACCGC
>JAEANM010004982.1:0-20126 GCA_017656035.1 Myanophis thanlyinensis
CGGCTGATGAAAGACTCGAAACCCGGGTGGACATAATTCAACCAGAGGGACACCCCCCTCTGGGCCCACCCAGGTCTTGGTGATGCCAGCCAGGTCCATTTCCCCCTCCTGAATTAGTTCTTGAATGAGGGGGGCCTTAGTAACAATGGACCTACATGTGCTGTTCTGCTTCCACTGTTGTGTGTAGTGATGTTAAACTCTCTGATTATTATGTTTTTACAAACAACATAGGAGTCAATCTCAAGTCATTCACTTAGAGCCTAACAGCCCCCAAATACTAGGTCCGGTATTTCACCATATTGGCACATCTGAGGGCTATGCAATTATTTATTATTAGTGTATCATACATCCCCAAGTAATGGATGACTTCTCCCTTATTTCCATCAACTAGACTATCCACGCAGGAAGTAGTAGAAATACTACTTGTTCCCAACTTCAAACCCTTGCAAGCAATCTAGGATACTTTGCTTAATAATACTGAAGGCCCCAAGAAATGTAAAAGAACCAAGAATGGTGCACTTCCCCAAGTGAGTCCTAAGACTGCCATCCACCAGGGAGGAAATTAATGAAGTTTCTGCCCAAGTCTTAAGCCTCGCTACTTTTCCAACAATTTCCCTTAAAAAAATTGCCAAAGCAGCAGATATAGAACGTATCTAATTTACACATGGTAGAACTGATATAATACGATCATAACCACATAACATCATAAGATACTATCTCAATCACTCCCTCTTGATTCCGTGTGGGTAGTAGATGTGCTATGCTGCATAATCAATGCCATGGTTTGACATGATAACATTTGTTTCTGCTATTTTCATTCCTAATTCAAAGACCCTTTTCCAATCCATAATCAATTCTTATGGAATGTGATGCTGCCTTTCTGAAAGTTGCTTTTTCTTATTGGGTGTTTTGTTTGTGCAGATGGGGCTGTATCCTTCAGTGCAGTGGTCAGTGATGCAAAGAAATGCATAGTTTGTCATGGGAGCTGGTATATAGTGGAAGGAAGAGCACAGTGGTGGAATTCATTTTTTTTTTTACTACTGGTTCTGTGGGCGTGGCTTGGTGGGCATAGCTGGGGGGGTGTCATGTGACTGGGTGCTGGGTGAACAGTTTCTGTAAGCAGGGCAATAAAGATTAGGCTAGAAACAACACCAGAATGTTTTTTCCTGCCTTCCTTACAGGATTAACCCTGAAAAGTGGAAAAAAACAAAAGGAGATTTCTTCTAACAACCGGTTCCCCGAACTGCTTAGAAAATCTACGACCAGTTCTAGCGAACCTGCTAGAACCTGTTGAATTTCACCTCTGGAAGAGCATCCGTGTATTGCAGCAGATTGTCTCCATCTGTACAGCCAGAAACAGTAGGAAGGACTGTGTGTATGTATGGGGGGGGGGGGGTATCTCTCTTCCCTGCTTCACTACTTTGGGCCATCCACCTGATGAATTGAAAAAGGGATCAAGGGACATGCTGAACCTTCTCCAGTGCTAAAAAGGGATATGGGATATAGTGTAGTGACAATATTCACTAATTATTGTCTGCTAAGTGCTTCAACCCTATGGCCCAAAGCCATGACTAATGGCCAATATAGTTTAATATATCATGAGCATATAACATACCCTATTTATTTGTTTACTTCTCCTATTTAAGAATTGTCTATTTCCCTCTCAGAGGGATTATAGGAGTTGTACAAATGAAATATTAAAAACATATGCACTATATATAACATTTAAAGGAAGCAAGCAAAGTTAAAAATTAATTAGGAAGAGGGATTTGAGGGCTCTAACCAGCACCATGACTGTGTACTTTTCTGTGCCTCCCCACAAGCAAAGCCCACAGAGCCATGTTCCCCAGCCTTTCTGGAAGGCTGTCCTGTGGATGTGTTTAAATTGAAGATATTAACACTATTCATCAAGAAAGGATCTGAAAGAAGACATACAAATATTCAGGTTCAAAATTTATTCTGAAAAATTATTCTAAAACAATTTTTGCTTGTTCTTAGGCTCTTGATTCCTGTTTTGTGTCATCATTATTACTTATGTCATGTTACCTGTCATGTTACCTCTTTGAATCCCAAAATCTAGAGTCAGACATGCAAGTTGACAAGTAAATAAATAAAACCAAAGACCTCTTACTTCAAAGAGGGCTTTCCCTGCATAATACAGGAATGTTTCCACGATGAAACTATACTAAATCCTAATTAGCTAAACTAATTAGCTAACTAATTCTAACCAAATAAACAAATATATTAAATATGATAAATAAACAGTATGTGGAAATAGTGATATTAAGTAAATAAATGAATAAACAAACAATTATAAAGTAAAGCAAACCTAAGCTATGTAAATACAGTTAAATAAAAACAAAAGCAAATCTAACCAACCAATCCTGAGGAAGGAGCGACGTACTCAGCTCCTACAAAGAGATAAAAACTAAGTGAATAGCTTTCATTTAGCCCAGGGGAAAATATTTACTTCTTTGTGAGCTCATGCACCTGTCAGCACTATTATGAAGCATGGACTCGCAAAGCAAACTCAGTGGCTGAATGAGTGATACTGAGAGTTTTATCTATTTTTCAGTATTGGTAGAAATGTAAGTACAAAATCCTGCTGATGCGCTTGGTGGAATCAGAGGATGAGCCAAGAAAAATGCCACAGAAAAATTAGTGCCACTGAAGAAAGAAGGAGATGTCTGGAGAAATACGGACAGTGGTGAATGAGCAGAATTGGAGAGAGATCTGTACTTGGGAGATTAAATTGCAGTATAGATCTTACTGCACCAAACTTCTAGAAAAACACAATGTTTGAACTTAACCAACAGCTTTTTATTTTGTGTCCTGAGCTGTTGGTATACATAATGCAATGGCCATTATTATTTGGATATGGTGTCCTTTTTCTTACTGTTTTTCTTTCCACAACAGAGCCTTTGTAATGTCCAGAATAAATGACAGAAAATTTATTACATTTAGGGAGCATGTGTTCATTGAGCATTTAAACAGAAAGCACAAATTGATATCATGGGACTGGGTTCACCTTTTCCTGGTTATAGCAGCCCACCCCATCATTCTTACAGTGAAGATGTGCTGTGGATAACTGTAGCTATGGATCTACATTTGATTGGTCCCAGGACACGTGTCTTCTCAGTTGTGGTGTCTGCCTTATGCAATAATCTTCTCAACATTAAATCGGCCTCATCTCTTGATTGTCCAAAAATCCCTTAATAATTGATTCAGTGACCAGGTTCGAGTCGAGTATGATGGAATATGCACCAGAAGGATCAGTGGGGGAGAGTTTGGGCAACACAGAGTTTTCCTAGAAAGAGATCTGGATCAAGAGACATGATGTGTCAGAATTGATGCATTTGTTTCAAATATCACCTTCTTGTTGTAAAACAACTTGCTATTTTTTGTTTTCTGTGTCTGCATATTTGTGATGAGTAAACACATTTTCTTCCAGTCCTAAGCTCATTTTTCACCAAATGTCCAGGAACTCCAACACCTAGCATGATTCCTCTAACCCAGGTGACAACCAAGCTGCTATGAGTTTCTATAAATTATGCATCATCATATTTTTAATGAGAAAGACTCTTAATCTATCTCCTCTGTTGAGACTTGTCCAGTATGGTTTAATCTCCAATATAGCTCTCATCTTCCTCAGAATACAAAAGACACATAATCTAACATAGCTTCACAGAGAAAGCTTCAGCCATTTATATCAGAAGTATCTGAATTAGGGAACTATTTACTTATGTCATTAGGTATTTTTGTTAATTTTTTATCAAACCTTGGTTGATGAATAAGGAGAGCTGAAGACTTAGAGATGAGTTTATAGAAAATGGGGTGAGATGTGGACTGAAGATGTACTGGGTTACAATTTAAGAGACAGTGATAAATCACTAACATTGAATATGCTTGGTGGGGATGAAGTGGAAGATTTCTTATGTCTTCTTTGGGTTTTTTAATTTTTTTCCTTACTTTGTACACATATTGTGGTATTAGATTTCTTTGTTAGTAATATCTATATGTAATTCTTAATAAAATTCTGTCACCTACCTTGCAATAAAAGGTCTGCAAGAAAACCACCAAGCTCAGAGAGCATCAAAGACTCTGCATTTATGACATTTTCCCATCTTTGATCAGTTTTCTCTGGAGAGGAAAAATGACAAAAACAGGAAAAGACTGAAGTGTTACAGCAAAGGAGGTGAATCCATTGGGACCCTCCATAAAATCCAATGAATAAAGTGGTGCCATTGTATAACAACACCTACATGATATACAGTAGATCTTTCTGTCAAAGCATAGACTTGTTTTTAATTTGCTGTCTAACAAATTCTTCACTTTTAAAAATATTTTAAAATATTTTATTTTCAATCCCTTCTACTTTTACCGTTTATCTATGTCCCTTGTGGAACACCTCATGTGGTAAATTGCCATCTCACCAAAGATGTATATAAATGACTGAAGTTTTATTTATTCATCTCTGAGGTAAACTGGATAGGATTAATGAGACCCCTGTAGTAAAACAAGTGAGCTCAGAATCTGATGCCCTTAAAGCTTCATAATTTTAATGTTATTAATAGTAATATAACACATTATATCAACGAAACACCTTGGAAGTAGTAATTAATTGTCACAACACTCCTCTGAATTCCTTAATAGTTATAAATGCCACTATTCACTGTCCCTAATTAATAGTCTGGATAAAGAAAGCTAATGACTTATTTCTTAAGTCTGCCCCATACAATATGGCAAATGTCTCTCCTGTGGCCTCCTTAAAAATAAAGAGCTGTAAGTGTTCCGATTACTTCAGATGGGACATAGAAAAAGAGATTTGACCCATGATAAAATGACAAGAAATACTTAAAGAAAACTACTTAATAAAAACTAAAATCAGGTTTACCTTTCAAAGAAGCAATGCCATTAGGCTAGTTTCAATCCTCCAAAGCTTTTAATGTGGATCTTTGGATTCTTCCCAAGATTTGTTTCTTCAGTTCTCAAATCCAGATTTCTGTTATTACTTACTCAACTTGTCCTGCTGTTACAAAACTAAAAAGGGAAGCTTTAACACAAGTTGGGATTATATCTATTCATTTCTTCATTATATAATAGAGATACTGCATCATTTCTGGGAATGAGCACCTCACCTACTCTTTGGATGCTTCTGGATTGAAATGATTAGCCAGCTATAAACTGTTGTCCAGGGGACATCCAAATGTATTTAACAGCATTCATTCTTTGGGTAGGCTCCTTTCATGTTCCGATGACTTCTGCTCTTTGCACTTGTGGTGACATGCAGACAACAACACATGCATACCTGCCTTTTATATCCTGATCTGTGTTGACCTGAAGACTTGAGGACCTCATGGCAGAACGACAGAACACAATGTTGCTAGTTTCTGAGTAATGTGTTTAATTTGTACATATTTTAATCTTGTATTTTGTATTTTAAATTTATGTCATACATTATGCTTTATTTTAATTGTGATGTTTCTGACACAAATAAATCAGGAGATAAATAACTGTTACATTAACACTTTGAATTGTGGTTAGACATGGGTTGGAAGTGTAAACCTAGTACCGTGATGGCGAACTTATGGCACGGGTGCCATAGGTGGCACGTGGAGCCATCTTGCTGGGCACACAAACTGTCAGCCAACTTACCTCCAGCTAAGCATGCACCTGCTATTGCACATGCACACATGCACGAATGCAGAGACCCAACTGGTCTTCGGGCATCCGCTATGCATGCATGCGATTGCAGCAAGAAATCCAGCTTGTCTTTGGAGCTTTCTCTGCACATGCAAGGCAATTGCTTATGTATGCATGAGTGCCTGCACACAGCACACATGCATTGCATGTGCAAAAGCTTCATGCATGTGAAGATGATGCGGTTGCACATGCAGTGCACATGGAGGAGCCGCACACAAGTGCAGATGGCATGCGCAAAGCATATACTTTTTGGAACTTGGTAAAAGATTTGCCACCACTGACCTAGTAGGTCTAGGTTGAGATACTGTGGACCTTAAAATAATTTCCAGCTTTTAAATTATTTGGATTGTACACATCCATTTCACTTCAAGTTTATTTTTAGCTTTCACAGAATGTTCTCCAAAAGTACATATGTACAAAAAGTACTAAAAGCCCATCACATTTAGGACATAACTCCTGCCTTGTAGAATATCTTAACACTTGAGATGAGATCAGCCTCCCACCCTTCTGGCTTTCTGTAAGAACCTGAAGACCTGGGTCTGCTAGATGATTTGGAACCCCAGTGAAGAAGTGTCAGACTGGAGCTATTGATTAAGTAAAACTAACCCCCTCTCTCCCCACGCATCCAGCTGTCACCCCCTCCATCTTAGGTCAATATTCTGTTTGCATTGTGATTGTATTGAGTATATTTTTATATTTGATTGTTGGTAAACCACACGGAGTCTCTTTGAAATGAGATGGACAGCAAATAAATTTCGAAATAAACAAATAAATAACAGCATTGCCATGTTGCTCCTTCATCAGTGTGGGCCATCAACTGTTTCTAGAGGGCAGGAACAGATTTCACTATCCTCTACTTATCCCCAATTCTCTATGGATGTAACCACTGCACACACTCTTCTGTTCTACATTAAAAGTATTGCTTTTCAGTTTTTGTAGGTTTGGGCATTGCTGTCCTACTCTACTTTATTTTCTACTAAGAAGACAAAAGTAGGTGAGATGTGCTCCTCACATGGTCAAGGGTCACTATCCTGCATTTCTATTGCAGATATTGTTACCAATGTACTTTTCCAGTAACACAGTGGTTATAATGTTTGCTTGATATACAGAGGGTCACAAATCAAAATCTAGCAGAAATTTCTTTTTTTTACACTGCTTTTTCCCCTTTTCCTTGAACTACCTAATTTTCCACTAACTTCTCTAATATCCCCCCTAAGCACCACTGAAACACTGAGGTTTTCTCTGCTTAAACTTGCTACCAACATGTCCCAAGCCAACAGACATTTTTAAAGCAGTTTTATAATTCAATGCACAACACAGGATAGGAACATTTTAAAAGTATAAAACAGATGGGTTTTTTTATCCAATAATTTATTGAAGCTGTTAATCTTTATTTCTGAACTCATGGACATAAAAGTGTTTTCCTCGTACCTGTGTCTTTGATCTTAAGTGTTATTAGTCTTTTCATTATTCAATGTCATTAATCTGTTTTCTGCTTTTATAAAAATGTATTTGTGCAAGTATGTTCTCTGTCATTATTATATGCCACAGGTAGAATAAGATGACATACTAAGAGTATGATAATAAATAATTTCTAAAATTGTTCTCCAGCATTTTATGCTGTTGTTCACTTGCTTTTCTTGGTAATATTGTTTAGTTGCCTATTTGAGTAAATTATCCAAAACACTGTACAAATGCTAAAATGGTAAAATATTAATGGTAAAAATATAAAGTGTATATTTATATTATACAGCCTTAGAATTAAACCTCAAATAAAATAATCTTGTTCATTTATGGAGATGAATTCCTCTCATCCAGTCAATTATATTATGTTCCAGGATTCAGTTCTTTAGAACAGAATTTTAAACTTTTAGTAACAGAATTTAAAGTTGTTAACAATTCTAGGAACAGGAGGAATTATAATCCCAGATTTTTATTTTATTTTATTTTGCAAAATGAAATAAAGGGCTAGATCAGAGCTTCAGATAGTTGTTTACCCCTTTGGCAAGCTCAGTTAAACAACTACTTCTCTGCTCATAAATAATCCTCTATATTCATTTGACAGACTATTGCAAAATTAGTGAGGGCAAAAACCAGGACTGTTCCATCTAATACAAACCCCTGGCAATCTGAGAACCTTGCCAGATCTTCGTTGTCAGATCTCTCTCATTTGTCATTAATTCCACAACTATATCAATCACTTGTGGCTTCTTTGAAATTGCACTCTACATTTCCTCTGATAGTTCTACAGTCTTTTCCCCAATGCCTGTTTGATTTCCTCACTCTAGTCAATGGATTTCCTCCTTAGGCTGTTCAAATCTCATGAATACTCAGGTTTGTCCTCTATTTTAGTAACTTTTCCTTGACCTCTAATCTTAATATCTTTCCTTCAAGCTATCTAGACTCTTCCATGTTTCTACTTCAGTTTATAACTATTTTCTTGGTCTCTCACATTTTACTGATGCATCCCACACATTTCTTTGATTTGCTCCCAGTAAATTCTGCCTCATTATGTTTTATAAACTGTTTTTCAGTGTATAAAATAAAGACAAATTTCTAGAGTAAAAAAGTTCAGTTCAAGAACTCAAAAAAACCCCAACCATTTGCATGCAATATAAGACTCTTTTTTTGTTGGTTTTTTTTTTATTTTATTTTTCCATATTTTTAATAGCATCATGTATCATTGATCAAGTCATATATACTCAGATATACAAATATCTCTCCAAATAAAAATTATAATTAACAAATATAACAATAAAAATTTCATAATTTCATATAAAATCATATCTCTTCATGTCAACTTTTCCCTCTTCTGGGAATTAATATTATATAATATAAGTAATATGTTAAAAGAAGCCCAGATAACACGCTGTACACAATGAATGATTGTTTGGACAATTATAATAAAGTAAAAAATATGAATAGAAGAGGGCAATATAAGACTCTTGAATGCATTTACCAAGGGTAAGAATTTGAAATATTCCGCATATAGAAACCAACACTTCATTTTATGCTAAGCGACTGTGTTACAATTTTGAGTGACAAAATCTACCTAACCCATCTCACTTTATCCCCATTTTGTCTCCTGCTTATATAAACTGAGATTTAATGGCAGCCAAATTCATACTCTTGATATTTCTTTGTGATTGTATTTCATAGACCAAACGGATGCAATGACAAAATGACATGACTGTGTAAGATTATTGGAGAGAATGACAGAATTAGTAGATGAATACAATGGTTGAATGGAAATAGTATCAGAAAAAAAGCTAAAAAATTAAATCTTGACCTTTACCATTATTAAAACGAATCTGGATTTTTGAAACAACTTGAAACATTTTTTTTAAATTTTAGGATACAGAATTTTATCATCCAAAGATTAATACAATTTAAATATGTTGAATATGTTAAAAATATGTTGAATCCATGTTTCTCATTAAGATGCTTGATAAGTAAAGAATATAAGTATCAAAATATAGGGAGACATATATTGCCACAAATACAATCACAATGCATTATGCTCCAAATATTCTGAAATTTCAGAGTTTTAATCTTCATCTGAAACAAAATGTGGTGTCATTGCTGCTAAGCTTCAATGCAGGGACTTTCAGAGAATTATCTACTAGGAAATTTTCTTGAATAGATAAGACAGTGATAGTAACATCCTGTTTTAGGAGAACATACTAAATCAAAAAGGAGATGTTCTGAATGCCCCAAACTAATCACCTTTCCAGATAAGTAAGACCCTTTATAGACATTAAATTCCAATTTGGCCATGCAAAAAATATCCCCAAAGTAAATGCAATTGTTAGTATTGCTATTCTGTAATTCTGCTGTTGTAAAGGAAGTTAGAATTAACTGTAGGTGCTTTTCAATCTGCCAAGTAACATAATTGTTTATTGCAATGGAGACCAACTTATTGATGACTGAATTAAGTCTTTAATATTTTCAAGGATTAAAGATTATAGTGAATTGGATAGTCGTCCATGTCTTGCAAATGTTTTTCTGCCTTTTCTATTTTGAAGTTTATTTTTCTAACCCCCACTCTCCCTTCTTACCTAACTTACCTGCGGTTGCGTAAGCATTTCACTACATATCGTACCATGTATGACTGTGTATGTAAATAAATAAATAAATAAATTTGAAATTGAATTGAAATTGTATTGCTTGGAAGGGAACAGGAAGGGATTTTTAAAACAATCTCTTCAGTTTGCATGATTATCCTAAAAATGGCAGAAATGTTAAATGGGTGGGAGACAAAAATGATTTTCGGACTACCTATTGCTATGCTACAGAAGAAGGACGTGTGCAAATAACAACAGAAATATAGTACAGTGTCATTGTACATGAATCACGTACCATCTACATATATCATTTATTCTAATTCCATGATGTACTGACAATCAAGATTTCGTGTTTCAGACAAGATGTGCTAGACTAGAAGAAGCAGATTCATTTTATGGTTTGCAATACTGTGTATGAATGTTTGTGGTCCAGATGATTAATAAATCTTGTGATCTATTGTGTCATATAGTAATTAAATAACTATAATTATGCCATCCACATACAAAGGTTAATCAATTCTTATAAAGAAAGACACTGCTATTCTTTTCTTAAAAATGAATGATCTGTGTAATTTTTACTTTGACTTTTTTCCATATGCACACAAATAATTAGAAGGGTTAAATCATGTTCCCATGAAAGTTACAAGAGAAGCTTCTTATCAACTGTGGTTATGCTACAATAATTATTATTATGAAATGTGACTGCAAGCTCAATGGTTATTTATTTAGTGTATGGCATATAATACAGATTTCACTGCATTTTGTACCATGTATGTCTGTGCATGTGATGAATAAATTTTGATTTGATTTGATTTGATTTGATATAATGTCAGGGAAGTCTCCACATTCTAGACACACAGTGCAGTTCTGAGAGCCAGAATGCTCTCAGTTTTGGCCAGCAATCCCAGCTGCCTTAAGCCCCTGCCACCATGTCCTCAGCTTAATGGTCATTCAGTCCAAAAATAAAAATAAATAAAAAGAAAGGCTGCAGAGTAATCAATAGGATTCTTTATGATAAATATATAAAACAGTGTCAACATGATAAAAGGGGGGGGGGTCTTAGTTATGTTTATACATATAAAAAGTATATTTAATATTAACAAATGTACTGCTAAATATTGATATATATATATATAACTTGACAGACAATCTGTAGTGAACACATGAGTTTGCATGAAAGAGTAGATATGGCTTCATGTCATCTTAGAAGCTACATGGAAAAAAGGAAGACCATTTCCCTAGAATTTAGCCATTCTTTCAAACCTCTAGTCTTCAAGGAAAATTCTACAAAAAGAAGTGAACGATAAAAGAGCTGATCAAAGTGGAAGTGTTTCATTCAACAAGAAGTAAAAAGGGAATGTTACAATTGTAGGTTGCTCCCTCTTGAAAGGCACAGACACTCCCATTTGTTGACCAGATCTTTCATCTTGACCTTTATGTTGTCTCCCCTGTATTAGAAATGTGACAGAGAGACTGACAAAAGTTACTGACTTGCTGATCACAGACTATTCATACTCAACCACATAGTTGTGGATAATACTGCAAAGTATGATCTCCAGCACATTAAAAATAACTTCATAGCTTTGTGAAGGATCTTTCATAACACACAGCTTTGTCATCAATACTTCTGGTTGAAGGCAATAATCTAGTAAGAAAAAAACTTTTTTTTTTCCAAGTGAATTCTTTGTTGCAGCATTGGTGCAACCAACTGAGCATTAGATTTTTCAACAATGGTACAAAGTTCGGGAAGGAAACATTGATATAATTCATCTCATTAAGGAAGAAAATACATCTTCAGATGATGGCTAGTTAAAATGGGCAGGAGTGCTTTAAACTATAATACAAAATGCAGGAGTTGTAAGACCATCAATGAGCAGTAAATGGATGATCGTAAGACTATGAGCAAATACTGATGAATTAAATTCAGCTGGGAAGTAAAATGTAGTGGAAATTACTAGTTTAAGTAAGAAACAGAAAAATAAAAAATAAGATGCTGCAATGCACAAACTTTAGGACATAAGCAAAATGAATTGGATGTCATAGGACATCAAAACAAGTATGACATAACAGGAATTATAGAAACACGATGAGAAAATCTGACCAGTGGAACATTTGGTTTGATAGTTACATCTTGTTTCAAAGAAACAGGAGACATAGCAGAGAAGAGAGTGTAGTGTTGTATGTTGGGAATCAGTTTGCACATACAGAGGTCCACTGATACAATGGTAATATAAGGGTTTGCATTTAGGTAATATAAAATGGTGACCTAATAAATAAAATGTCTTACTAGAGGGTCTGCTACAAAGCAAAAACCAGTCAAGAGGGAGGTGAAGATGTATTTAAATGACATATTTCCCCTCCCCCATAAATGTACTATTTTAATCCAATAATTGCATGTAATGGGCAACAATTATCTTCTTGAAGAGGGCATGTATTGACAATAAGAACACATGTATCACTTCATGTTAAATTATAGCATCTTATATTCTCTATAACACAGGTGTAAAACTCTGCATTGCATTGCTGTCACATGACATATTGCGACTATTTTTCCGTTTGCGGAGCTGGGGTGGCCATGGTCTGCGTGACACATCCAGCCTGTGGGCCGTAGTTTGAAACCCCTGCTCTATAGATTAAGGTCAGTGGATTTCTTCTGAGATCACATATTGCAAAACAGTTTCTTTAAATTAAATGGTGCCACCATACACTTGTTATACTCCTGAAAATTGCATTTTATATTTTTGTGGGATTTTCCCCCCCACATATTTACTGAAATTTCTTCATTGGATGGATAAACATCACCTGAAGCAGCCTGAAATACTGTCCATCTCTGGAATCAAATTGTATGCACACTAAATGGCTTTGGAAAGTACAGAGTCTTAGTTACAGAGCTCAACAAGAAAAAGACTAGGATCTATTCTTATTTTTCAAAATTTTCTTTTACCTTTCATATGTGTGAAGATTTTTTTCCCTTTCCTTGCTTGCAATTAGCAGCAGCAGCAGCAGCCACCACCACTGCCATCTCAGCAGTTGGTAAACCTCATTCCAAGCTGTAATACACAAAGTAACAAATCTTAAAACTAAGTCATGAATCATTTGCATTTATGACAGATGTTTACCCAGTTTGCACACTGGGCCGTGAACATGGTTAATAAAAACTGAAAGCAGAGCAAAGTGAAATTATGATTTCAGACAGAAATTAGAGCAATGAGAGCATTACTGTGAACAGATGCAAAAAAAAAAAAAAAAGGGAAAGAAAAGAAAAGGGAAAATAGCCGATGATTCAAGAAAACCTTTGGGAAATGGAGTTGCAAATCTTGGTGATGTGTTAGAAATATGTCTGGGAAAAATAACCTGTTAGTGTTGTGGAAACATTGGAATTAAGTGATGGGAAATGCAATGCAAATGTAGATAGATTAGTGCATTGAACTCCTGGTTCTGAGACACCATTGTTAAAAGAAAAGTATGCTTGATGCTTGGGAGGATTGTTCAACATGCCTCATCTTGTTTTCTAAAACATGCATTTCTAATATTCTACTAAAGGATAAAATATGTCTCCCAGTGGAATACAACATGATTTTCCTGACTTGATTTTATGTTTCCAATCTCCTGCTCCATAGATTGTTCAGAACAGGAACATGCTAGAATTTATGACTTTGCTCACCTGCAATTTTCATAAACTAGCTATGTGAAAGGAGTCATCAAAGCATGAATGAGTATCAAATACCATCAAATATGAGTAAAGAAATAAGCACTAAATACTAAAAAATGTGGACTTCAGGATACATTTATCGACTTTTTCTATAAACATAACAAAATGTCATAGTAGTGTTCTCTGTGCATTTTGATAGCTTTTCGTTCAAGGAGGAAAATATTTGTAATGTCTTTACAATAGAATAGTAGATTTTTGTTTATTCTTTCAAGAATAGTTTCTTAAAACAGGTAGGATCTTGTAGAAGAGATATATTGTTTTGAGAACTATGGAATTCAAAGGATAATTATATTTTGGTCTGCACTGGAAATTATGGATCAGGTCAGTTTGTACTGGAATTTGTAAAATTAATTTTTCTCAAGCAAGTCTGTTTTATTAAATGCTATTCAAATGTTTCAGTCTCTATTAATCAACCTGGATACAAAATAAACAAAATTGAACAAGTTGGTTGTGTAGTGATGGATATATTTAAAAACTTGGAAACTGTTTCAATAATATTTGAATTAGTCAGAGAAACAAAAGTAGATAATCAGACTCATGTAGCAATTACTTTACCCAAAATGATATTGCATTAGCATTGCCAGACCAATATAGGTAAAAACTTCGCAATAATATAATATCTTCAAAATGTCTTATTAGTGTAATACTGCACACAGTGTTAAGCCTTGCCCATGAAAAAGCCATGATCTAAGCAAATATACACAACCATCTTGTACTTCCATCTAATACTAACAATCTCACTGTTCTAATGTATATTTTGGCAGAATCAGCAAGCTTACAAGAGAATAAAAGTATGAAAAATAATAAAATAAAAATATCCTAATTTATGAAACTCAAATTTGATTCTAAGGCAATGACATATATTACGAGAACTTCATTTAACTATTGACTTCAGTTGCACCGTATAAGCATAAATGTTACAATATTTGTGTTGAAATCCAATGATGTAATGCTGTTTTCTATAGCACTAGCCTTGGATACTAGTTATGTTGGAAAGACCTTGACATAGAAGCTCCAGAGTTTAAGGACTTAGCTTCTTTTCAGATTTTGAAGCCAGGCCACCTCAAAGCAGAAGTAACTCAGAGTCTATTGCCAAATGACTTTAAACTCTCTATAAACATGTGTCTTTGAAAAAAGTTTATACAAAATGTGTATATTTATGCAGGCTTATGTATAAAGACTGTACAAGGAAAAGGCATGCGTAAATGAATGTGAATTTTCTTGCTTTTTCTATAGGGCAACTATCTGATGGAATAAGTTAATAACTATATTTATGTGAGCATGACTTGGGTTAGATAGAAATCATCTCCTTATGTGATTCTAGAAAGTCTGCCTTATAATTGCATTAAAATTTCTCCTCTCTCAATCTCTGAGAATTCCACTTTTTCTCACTTTTCTACTTTTATGCCAAGAGCTCTCTAATTTGATGCCAGCTGTCAAGCAGAAGCTAAAATTGTTTAGCTTTGAGAGGGAAGAAGTTATAATGAGCCACCTTATATTGTCCCAGTGGTGTCCCCCAAGCTCTCGATAGGTCGTAAAGTGCAATGTGTATGCTTGGCTTTAATAACAGCGATTTTGCATTTATGGACTAAATCCCCTATACTTTTAAAGCACAATAAAAAATGTGAGGAGCATTGAGTGGCTGAGTTTCTCAAGCCAATTTATCCCTTAATCTGCAATAGATTAATTCTACCACACAGATAAAATAGATTCCTTCCAATAGATCCTTATTATAATTTATTATAGTTCCATGCTCCAGAATCAAGAGCAGTTGTTCAACCCCTCCTAAGCTGCTATTTCCAAATAGCAGTGGGGGGGGGGGAACACATCTGGTGAGTTTGTTTTTACATAAAAACATAAAATATCCCATTTCAGGGCCTTGCTGCAGGTACTTTTTTCACTCATCAACCAGTTCTTATCAGTATACAACTTTAGTTTATCTGATGCTTAAGCCTTTCACCACCTAATAATTACAAGAGACAATTTGGAAGAGGAATTCTTTCTGTAATTCTGCTTTGTTTGTCTTTCTGCCTATTTTTCTGAGATTTGCTAATCTCAGAGTTTTTCTCCTACCTTTTCCTTTCCTGATTACTTGCTCTCTGACTCTGCATAATAAAATGTAGCCAAGTATGTCTGGGATGGTCTGCTGATTTGGGCAGGGGGTTAGTTTAGAAGACGTTCAAGATTCCTTCCATTCCTATGATTCTATGGTTCTGATTGATTCTATGATTAATCTGTGATTCTATCAGCTAGGCTTTAGCTTTCTCTCATTCTTATCCCAAGCACTATATGTTTCTTGTAAGAACCATTTCTCAGAGGTGAAATTCAGCGGGTTCTATCAGGTTCGCTAGAACTGGTAGTAAATTTTCTAACAGTTCAGAGAACTGGTTTTTAGAAGAAACTTCTTTTTGTTTTTTTTTCCACTTTACAGGGTTAATCCTGTAAGGAAGGCAGGAAAGAAACATTCTAGCCTAATATTTATTGTCCTGCTTACAGAAACTACCCACACAGTCACATGACCCCCCCGCCACGCCCATCAAGCCACACCCACAGAACCGGTAGTAAAAAAAATTGAATTCAACCACTGCCATTTCTGTTTAAGCTCCAAAGACATGCCTCACAAATCATTGTCCAGGTTAGAATTTCCTTCTCCAAACCCACATGGAACACTTTCCCTGGCAGACAGCTCCTGTGGTTGGTGTTTCTTCTGATCCTGATCGTTTTAGGCTGGCTTTCCTGCTCAAACCTTCTGAGTCCAATTTTGTCTTCCCATATTCTGCTCTGCCCAAAGACAAATATGTATGTAGAAATTTTTGCAAATATTAATTAAACTATAATGGCTTATGCTTGTTAAGGTATTATTGATTCACCTGCTTTGCAGTTTGTCAGCTATGCGACATGGACCAATTCTCAACTTTACAGTTCCTGAAATACCAATCCTATTTTCCTTTTATGCAAAATTAGTCCGCATTCCTGGCTGAAATGAGATCTGAATCAAAAGACTTATTGTCTGAGTTCACCCTAGGGTATAATTTCTTCTAACCACACAACATTGTTGGGATTCTTACATAATGCAAAACCATAAGTGATGGTTTATAGAGCATAATGCTAGGTAATCACATAACGCTAAGCTAAAACCATGAAATTATTGATGACCTATAACTAAAAACTACCTTACTAAATAGAGGGATATCGATATTTCGAAATTAATTTATTATCCAAGAGAAAAGGCTAAAAGATATTTAATTTGATGCTGAATGCTATGCTTAAGCAGAGAGCAAAACCTGATGTTGAAAAAGGCTATACAAAGTCAGAATTGTTTAACTATTGAATTGGGAGTGGGTCCCAGGGTTGTAGGCCAGACTGAGAAGTTGGAAAAGACTCCCAAGAAAAGGCAGGGGCAATCCACAAAAAAACTACCTCTATGTTATCACCAACAAAAATACATAGATATATCTCTTATTATTATCAAGAATTGAACAAAGAAGTTTTTACTTCACATGTAAAAGCACGTTCTTTGGATCTAGGAAATGCTTCAATCCATGCAAAATGGTTTTGCCTGTTTCATAGGAAATATTTTTTTTAAATAAATTTATTGGGAGGGAGGCAGGAGTGATGGTCTTGTTATATGCAGAAAGTAGCCAAGGGGTTGTTGGTCTCTCTATTATTTATTTCACTCCCCTTTTAGTGTAAAGGTTTCTGGCATATACATACCAATGTATGGGGCTCTCCTATTTCCTATAGCTGCACTTCAAAGGCATGAAATAATTGAATAGCTATGCTTGAATTTATGGCCTCCTGATCAGTGCAGGAATTGCAGTGCAAGAACTGGAATTGCAGCTGTAAGAAATGAGTGAGCTCTGTGTGCTTTGAGGATGAGTGTATCATACATAAGAATAGAGATGAGTGGATAATGTGAAGATGAAGACAGACAGACAGACAGACAGACAAGATATGTAGGTAGGTAGATAGACAGATACTTTCAGAATAGAGGGAATTCTAAAGACATTTCATAGTATTTGGAAAATCACAGAGGTCATAGGATACTGCTGGTTTACAGACTGTTGATCATAACAATCACAATGTTTAATTTAGTCAAAAATAAAAAAAATGGGTTAATCACCCCAATTGCCTAGTTGTTTTGAAACACCAATACAAAGAGCCATCTCCAAAAGGTAAATAAAGGGCAGGGGCTAGATTCTCAGTTATGGAAGCTTAGATGATACAGCAGACCAAATTCTAATTAAAAACCAGCAATTTGATTGCAAATTTAAAATGAAGTGGGGTTTCTACCTTATTTAGCTTTCAACACTTTGTGCTAAACAGTGCTGTGTAACTGAAAATATTCTTTTCTTCTCCTGCTAACACACTTCGTTAAAGTCCTTTTTTTCCTTTGTTTTTTTGCCAGTATATTACTATTACATCAGTAAATATCTCTTTTTTTAGAGACCTTGCATTTTTATTGCCTCTATTGATTCTTTAACTCAGCTATTTTGCTGTGTACCTCTCACCCATCAATTCCATTGATTTCCTGCATGCTTTCCATTAGAGTTTTAATGCTTATAAATCCTGATGCATATTCTTTAAAACTACTTTTCTTGAAGAATGCATTTGTTTATATTTTTTAATTGAGAATTTAAGGAATCCAGCTCACATCTATAGTGATTAATCCTTGTCTCCATTTGCCCTGTTTTATTATTTTTTAATTAAGCTTCAGAACAAATCTTTATTTTCGGCAAACTTCCTCATCCTGATGCTTCTACTTTTTTTTTTCTTGGCAGTGGTCAATGTGATAAACATAAGAGGAGTTAAGGAGTTACAAACGTGACAATTGGCAGCTGACTTCAGAAAGTGGGAAAACATTGCCTACAAAATACAGGGGTTACAGCTAGCTTAAGGGTTTTGATGCAGCATTGAGCTTAGATCTGGATACTGTAGATTGTTGTGTTCCCAAGCTCTATAATTTTTCTACATCCAAATTAATCATGTTACATTGGTTAGATGAGTCCTCACGCATCCAAGAAAGGTCACATAATGAGGTCTGAGGCCCCTGTTCTTACAGGTCCTCACTATTACTTCCACTACTAGTGCTAAAAATGTCCCAATGGATAGTCAGGGATTGGCTCAGATTGCTGCCAGATCTGTTTTTAAGCTTGTTTAATATAAAAGGGCCAATTATCTAAAAGCCATGCATTCTTTTTTTTTCTGAGTGGGAGATTCCATCACTCCAAAAATGATTTTAAATAATACTAGACAACCCATGATCCATTGGGTCACTTTTGTTTCCATACAATATATAATGTAGGCTGTCATCATTTTTCCTCCCCTCACAACCATCAGAATCCCGCTGGATGACCTCCTCCTCCTCCTCCTGCAACACCTACTCTTACTCCCCCCCCCCATGAATGCTGGCTACTTTGCTGGAGTGGGGGGGACAGAAAATTGTGACCACAAGAAGAACTGCACCCCTGCTCCCCATCCTAGCATCTCCTCAAAGTTCCCCACCTGAGGGGTAAAGAGGGCCCACCCATCAACCTAAGGCAGTGTTTCTCAACCTTGGTGACTTTAAGATGTTTGGACTTCAATTCCCAGAATTCCCCAGCCAGCAAAGCTGGGAGGGGGAGTAAGAGTAAGTGTTGCAGGAGGAGGAGGTCATCCAGCAGGATTCTGATGGTTGTGAGGGGAGGGAAAATGATATCAGCCTACATTATATATTGTATGGAAACAAAGCTATCTGGGAAATTCTAGGAGTTGAAATCCAAACATCTTAAAGTCACCAAGGTTGAGAAACACTGACGTAAGAGTAACAACACACATATGTAAACATGGCTTTCAGACCATGTACATTCCATGGCTAGGGAGACTGGAGAATGAGCCCTAGATATGGCTTCTGTTGCATCTCGTAAGAAAACCATGCTTTACTTTTCATTGATTTTTACCTGATAGTAAATTTCAATTTTGTGGATAGCAAGCATAAATAAAATTATCTCTTTTTAAATTTATTATTCTCTTTTGCTTTTTTCATCTCTTGCCATAATATATATCCACGCCTACTCCCCTAAATTATTCTTGCACTGTGCAAGTCATAAAACAGGGAAACAAGCTCAACTGTGAAGTTGCAGTTTCTCCAACCCCACCTCAAAAGGAAGAGGTGGAGAAAAGAGATCAGTGGCTTAAATGTGAAGGGGGGGCAGATCTCCTAGCCAAGTCAAAATCAATAGATTTTTTTCCCTCTACAAGTATGAAAAAATCTGTCACAAACTGGCTATTTGTAAACTAAGCTCCTTTTCTTGCTTCTCAGAAGGTCTTGTCCTGATGCTTCTTCTGCAGTTTTTCAAACAAGGCCTGCCTGCCAGGAGGGAGACTTTCGGCTTTTCTTTCATTGGCTTCACGCTTTTGCTAGCAGCAGGAAATAGCAGAGTTAGGAACAGAAGGCCATTTAAAGATGATATGAACAGCAGACTATTCCACTGAGGCAATAAAGCTATGTGGATTCTTATCACTTGAGAACCTTCATGAAAGAATCACAGGAAATGCTCTTTGCACAGAACAAACAGAGCTTCTCCACAGAAAACTCAAAGGCTGCAGCAGAACCCATCCCCTGACATCTAATTATCTCTGTTGTGCTACGTTCATGTGTGTGTGTG
>JAEANM010004983.1:0-11784 GCA_017656035.1 Myanophis thanlyinensis
TTGCCTGGGATCTTATAGTCCTGAGTATTCTTCTTGTTACGTTGCCTGGGATTGTGGTACGTTGCCTGTAAATCTTTCGGATATTCTCCAAATGCATATTGCATCATATTAATCCAGTCCAGATAACTAGATGGTGTATTGAGCTGAGGCAATGGTTGTGTGTTGTGTCTGCACATGCATGCAGAGAGTTTTCTACCAGCGCCTGAAGTGCTGGACACAGTTTCTCTTTGGGCTGCTGGGGGCCTGCCCACTGCTTAAAAGGGGCATCCTGCCTGCAACTTGGAAGTTGGATCCTGGACCTTGAATAAAGAAGACTTCTGGACAGGTCTGTGTGTCTCCTTTCTTTCACCCACTTACTACTGGTGATGAAGGTGGGATTGGAGAATAAGACCAGACCTGCATAACCAAAGAAGCAAGCACCATGGCTACCAAACTGTCTACACCCACATCATTCACCCACTTTGATGCAAAGACCGAAGCATGGGATGCATTCATCTTGCAGTTTGGATTTTTTCTCAAGGCCAGCAGGATGAGACACTTCTCTAACAATCAAAAGCTGGCCATATTCTTAAGCCACTGCGGACCACAAGTTTTCACCATGGCAAGAGTAGTCACATCCCTACAGTGCATCAATGAGATCTCCTGGACAATGCTACTCGAGAAATTGAAGAATCACTATGCCCCACAGCCCTCTGAAATGGCTCAGAAGTACACATTCAACAGCCAGAACCAGAAGGAGGGTGAGATGGTCACTGATTTCACAGTGGCCATCCAAGAAGCAGCCATGAATTGCAAGTTCCCAGAACTTGATAAAACTCCGTGGGATCACTTTGTCTGTGGCTAAGTGGACAACAAGCTGAGGAGAAGACTGCTTGCCAGGAGCACCCTGATGCTCCACATTGCAGTTGAGAAAGCCACTGCTGCAGAATCCACTGGCAAATCCACCCCCACGACCAGCCACAGGACCCAATGAGTCCACGAGGACATTGAAGGTGGCAGTGACATCAACTCGGCTGAAGAAGATGACATTCATGAAATCAAACTGACCAGGGGGTCCAAGATGGCTGCCAAGTCCCACCCACATGTGGTGGCTGTGGTGGGAATCAGTCAGAAGCAAATTGTCGCTACCAAAATGCAATTTGCAGGAGATGCCAAAAGAAGGGACATCTCTCAAGGGTATGCAGAGCGCCCCTCCCAGTGGGACCAAATGGACCCCCCAAGCCAACCTGAACCAAATTTCAGGTCTAGCAAGATGGGGACAACCCAGGCACAGATGGTACAGCAATGACTGCCACAAATCACTGTAGACACATACCAAACAGAGGAAGTGGACAAACCAAAAAACAAAAATAAATGGCCCAAGATCAGGACCTTGGTCAGCATGCATGGCAGACCATGCATGATGGAAGTTGACACAGGCTCCTCAGTCAGCATAATGGCTTGGGAAAAACTCAAACTTTACACCTTGGCATCAAGCAAGCCAACCTACAAAAGAGTGAGATGACCCTATGAGACTACCAGGAGAACCACATCCCCATCCTAGACACAGAGACAGTCCCAGTCAGCTACCAGCGATACGAGGGGAACCTGCCAAGCCTCCTAGGACTGGATTGGTTTGATGCCCTGGGAATGAACTTTCAGGGGTCTTCAGCATCAAAGACCAGCCTGGCAAAGACATAACCAAAGAGTTCACGGACATCTTTGATGGTGAGCTAGGGAAATATTGGGGGACACCCCCCCCCCCGGGGTGGCGTCAATTAGACTAAAGCCATGGGAAGTCCCCTTTGCATTAAAACATAAAGTTGATGAACAGATTGACAAATTAGTCAGGCAGAGGATTTTAGAACCCATTGACCACACAAAATGGGAAACCCCTGTTGTAATACCTGTAAAATTGGATGGGTCAGTAAGAATCTGTGCAGACTACAAATGCATCATTAATAAAGCACTACAGCTGCATGCCTACCCCATCCCGGTAGTCCAACACCTCCTACACTTCCTGGGGCAAGGGAAAATATTTGCAAAACTCGACCTTGCACAAGCCTACCAACAGCTACCGGATGATGAAGCTACCATGGAGGCACAAACTATAGTTATCCACAGGAGAGCATTTAAATGCCACCACCTGCAATTTGGAGTCAGCATAGCCCCTGGCATTTTTCAATCTCTGATGGAACATCTTTTGCAGGAAATACCAGGCGTCATCCCATATTTTGACAATATCTTAATCACTGCAACCACCAGAGAAGAACTTCACACTAAACTGCATGCCATGCTCAAGAGATTCCAAGACACTGGGTTGATAGTCAAAAAAGAAAAATGCCAGATAGCCATACCAGAAGTAGAATTCCTGGGCTACAAAATTGACATGGCAGAAAAGACAGACGCAATCAGAAAAGCATCCATCCCACAAAACAAGACAGAACTTCAGGCTTTCCTAGGACTTTTAAACTTCTACAGCATCTTCTTGAAACAAAAAGCCATGTTAGCCAAACCCCTTCACCAGCTATTAGACAAAATGGACAGCTGGAGATGGAGCCAAACAGAAGAAACCACTTTCAGGGCAGTAAAAACCTAATTTCTTCAAAAAGCATTCTAGTGCAATACAATGAAGAGATGCCTGTGATCTTGACCTGCAATGTGTCCCCATTTGGAGTCGGGGTGGTGCTAAGCCACCAACTGCCAGACAGAAGCAAAGCATCCATCACATTCTTTTCCTGCATGATGTCAACCACAGAAAGGAACTTCAGTCAGCTAGACAAGGAAGCACTAACAGTGGTGGCTGGAGTAAAGTGGTTTCATGAATACTGCTAAGGACACAAATTCCAGATAGTCACTGACCACAAACTGCTGCTAGGGTTCCTTGCGGGGGACAAACAGACACTGCAAATATTCTCCCCCCCCCCAAATAACCCACTGGACTGAGTTCCTTGCAGCCTACAACTACACCCTGCTACCCAAACTAGGCAATCTTATTGTGGAGCATGCTATATAATACATGGTATGCCTAAATTTCTGCAGCAGTCTATATTGCCTCCTGTCCTGCATCAGGAAGCATAGTTTTAAAAAGAACGTTTTTCCAACACTAACAATTACATTGTTTTAGTTAGAAAGAGAATAACATGCACAGCTGCAAGAATTCCAATCCACTGACAAAACATCCCCCCCAAATAAGGCAACATTAATTATTACACCATAAGTTACATAGCTACTTAGGCTATCTCTGCCAGCAGCTTTGAATGCATTATTCTTCTGCTTTTTATTAAAAAGTCATCTGAGATGTTAGCCCAAGAAATGAATGGAAGAGCTATGAGACTGTTTGTAAATATCGTATTAATATTGTAAAAATATTATGGCTGAGTTGTAAAAATAGCCATAAAAATAATGTAAGACAGAGAACCTATTATCCTGTTTAGGTTCTTTTTAGGATACCCGATTTTATCATTACTGTATTGTCTCAGCACATCTTGATAACTAAATATTCTCCTTTGTCAGGTCCTGGTCCACAGCTATGACAAGTCGTAGGATTATATAGCAAATCAAGCTATGCAAAGGAGCCACTAAGGCTGTGCTTGTACACATTCACACTCACACCTGCATTCATGTCTCTAACAGACTGGCTCGGAAATTCTGGAAGCTGAAGTTTACACATCTTAAAGTTGCTAAGGTTGAGAAACACTGTTTTCCACTTCTGCTCATTCTATTGAAAATAACAGTACTACTCAAACTTTTGATTTTTCTCCATATAGTATTTTGTATTGGTTTTAAAGGGGAAAATGAAAAAGGGTGTTTCATTTGTTAATGGTTAGCTTTCTGACACTTGAATTATATAACTGACTAACTGGATCTCTACAAAATATGACATGATGAACATTTCACTAATCTATTACAATGGGATATAACTAGAGCGCTAAAACTATAGGTTATTATATAGGCATATGTGTTTTAAAAATCCAAAAATACAGCTGTAATTAAAAACCAATCAGTGCAATTTATTAAGTAAAATTCAAGGCTAATAGTGGACAAAGCAATCAAATAATTAATAGCTAACACTCTATAAATATTTAGTACAGAGAATATTTAAAGCAATCAAATAAAAAGTAATTAAAAGTCAGTTGGAATTTAGATATTATTTAGTAAGTGGGTATTCAAAGTGGAATGCATTCAATTCAGCAAGAGCAGAAGTTCAGCAAAAAGCAGTGTTGTTATAGAAGGAGGCTGCAAAAAGAAGAAAAAATAAATAAAACCTCATGCTGCAATAAAAAATGCCGCAAGTTTTAAGACTTCTCACTATATCAAAGAGAGAGAGAAAATTATAAGTATTATTTATATATACACATAAACACCTATGATTAATGGAAATACTTTCTGCATAGATACAATTGTTCTTGGAAACAAAGAATGAAACAGATAACCTGAAAGATCATTTCTCCAAAGTTGGGGACTCAGAGGCCAGTTCAAAGGCTAGTTATTGGCACACTAGTCCCTAGTGGGGATAATTTTTATCCCTATTGATTCAGTTAATTCTTCCAGGCTGTGAAATCTGAAGAGGTTATATTATAAAAAAGGCATGAAAGAGAAAGAGATTTGTGTCCAAAGTTCCATACTTGTATACACACATGGGTAGTGCACACATATAGAAAAGTGATGGTACATGTACCTCCTGCTGCTTCTGCTATTTTTTCTTTTTATTCCAAACCCACCCCAAAAGGCAGAAGATGGAAGTCTATGATTTGAGACAGGGTGCTCACTTCAAAAGGCTAACAAGTGGAAGGACAATGTCTCAAGGCTGGCTGAATCCCTGAATAACTCCTGCTATTGAAAGAGAACAACTTTTAAGCATTTGTTCATTTCCTTTAAAGAATATTCCTTTTATAGAACATTTCTATTTTGAGGCAAAAATATTGGGTAGACCCACTTGGGAAAATAGGATCTAAAGAAAGAAAATGGTTCAGGTCTAACTGTTGTTTTATAGGCTTTGTGAGGATTAGATTTGTTCTATAGAAAAGAAAATGGATATTCTTCAGCTGTATGGGATATTTTAAAAGCTATTTGTAGGACTTTTTAAATATACAAGTAGTCCTTAACTTATGATCAGTTGTTTATTTACCTGAAAAACATTTCTGGCTGTTGTAAAATGCCATGCCACAAAAGGAGACAAATAGACAGACCGACATAGTCACTTGATTGCATTTCAGATGACTGCAATTTGCTGATTTTTACTGATTTCCAGCATTTTTGCAAGAGCTGATTCAGAATTATGGGTTTCACTTACAAGTCCAGTGTTCAATTAAGGACCACTACAAAAATTAAAATTGGGCATGACCATGATTCCTCAACTTACATCCATAACAACTTATGATTGAAAATCTGATCTCAATTGCTCTGGAAGTTGAGGACTATTTCCAGAAACAATTTGTGGAGTGCTATATAAAAAATTAAAAATAAACATATTATAAATTTCAAAAGACCAATGAAAAATAAGGAAACTACTATCAGGCCAGATGAATGGGTTAAATTAGGGCTTTTTTCCTGACTCAAACAAAAGGGCACCCTGATTGGTAACTCTGCTAAGGTTTTTCAGGATCTTTCTTGGCTATCATTCAAAATATTTTTTTTTTAAAGTGGATGAGTCACTGAAGAGCAAATACCTGTGGTTTTGATTGGGGAAAGTAATGGCTCCTGAAGAGCTCATGGTGAGTTTATTTCCTTATGCAGATCCTTTTGTTATTTCTGCCATTGTTTTATATGACACATACAAACTGGAAGAGTTAGGTGGGCACTTATGTCTAATTTAGCTGTGAATAATTATTTTGGGATGATTTTAATATTTTATTTCTTGTTGCTAGTAGACTTGCAGTGCAGAACAATCTGTAGAAGGTACCTTGTTTTTCTTCAGATTGGTCTTGAGTCATTTTGGCATATCTCCCTATAAAAATGTCCTCCCATTGAAGCGAACTGGGAAAAATCTGTAGTTTCACTTTGTTAAAAGAACATAAACAGAAAAGATATCAGAAGGAATGGAAAAGCCGTACCATTTAAGTACAAATATACATAATGGAGATATGTGATCATGTATTTGACTCCTTTTATTTTTACAACTTTAAAAGCTTTTTAATGATGTACTTTCAGATAAAACAAATAATGAGTATTGTATAACATATAACATGTGCATTCTCTGAAGAACTTCATGGAATTTTTGTGAACCCCAGATGTATAACTCTCCAAGAGGCCAGGGGGAGCTTAGACTGAAAGGAACCTGCTCCTGTGTTGTTGCTGTTAGTTTTGCAAGAGTAGACTTGTTCTTTAAGACTTTCCACAGCCAGAAGCTTTTTTACAGAGTTACTCATGAAAGCAATGAGTTGTTGAATTTTGTCCAGATTATACTGTATTAAAAATGATGATTTTTCAAGAAACATAGAAAGGTTTATTGTAAAATGCAATAATTCTTGAATGTATACCTATAAATATAGGTTTTCATCCTATATTTCATATATGTGATTCTGTACTTAGGTAAAGCTAATTACCTCTGAAGGAATTCCTTGAAATTTTCATTTCATTGCAAAGGGAAAACTATAGACTAGGTTCTACATATACAACTAAGAAATAGGTGTCCAAATTAGTATATACTTCAATTATTTAATCTGAATGTAAAGGTCAATATTGCTATCAAATTTTGCTTCAAGATAATTGACAATATAAAATCATTCTTTAAATTGCCTTTTAGGCAATTTTAGTGTTTGTACTTCCGTTATGGTTTCCCACAACTGATTCTGAATATTTTAGTTGTGATTGTTTGAGCTGGACATCTCTCTTTTTTAAATAAGTTGTTGCTGACCACATTAGAACAGCTTTATGATACTTATTTATGAAACGTTAAAAAAAACCCTTACTGGATTTCCAATATGTAGATCACTGTCATTTATATGAACTAGAAAAATATATCTTTTTAATATCCCATAAAATCTACATCTTTTACATTATGAATTTTGCTTTATTTTTATATTAATTCCTTTTTTTCTTCTAATAATAGTTCTGTATCAATCTTTGATTCTTAGTTCTATTGGCTCCAAAAATTCTTTAGACAACTACATAACTGCATCTTATTAATCTGTGTCAGATGAAAATATACCAGGATGTTGTAATTATGTTGCAAATGAATTAATCTTGGTTTACTAATGATGGAATTGGGTGGTGAGAAGAAATGAAAATAATGTTTGATGATCCTGCTTCAGATTTCAGTCTCCAGGACACTTTGTGATCAATAGCCAAAAGGTCTCTGACAATCAGGTTGTTTTTTTATTTGAAGATTGCAATTAGCCTGCTGCCAAAAACAGATAAGGGTGGAATTTTGGGGGAAGGGTAGCTTAAAGGAAAATAGAAGCATTAATATTAGTTTGAGTAGAAATATGCATGAACAGAATGAGAAGAGATAATAATGACAAAATAAAATATGTTCTCCCCTTTGGATAGGACAATATATATAACCTTACAGTCTGAGTCCGTATTTATCACAACAATGTTTATGTTTTATATTACCTTGGGCCTTGGTAAAATGATATGCAATGTTATTTTCTGGTTTCAAAGTTTTTATTCCAGTTTCCAAACTTTGACTCACAATTTACATGTTCCTTTTTCCAATGTTTTGACATCGTTACTAGTAATACTATATATTACAATTTGGTTGTTAACAATCATCTGTCCAGTAATAATAAACATATATCTTACAATTTTCTTACTAATGCTAATAATCATATATTTTACAATTTGGTTACTGATAATTACCTATCTAATAGTACTAATCCTATCTCTTATTGTTTCCTTACTCATAATAATAGTCATATATCTGTCTAATGATAATCATATATTTTACAATTTCCTTACAGATAGTAGTAATTGTATATCTTACAATTCGTTACATTTAGCATAACAATCCAACTAGTTCAATACAACTAATTAAATTTATTTTTTACCCAAGTGTACCATTTGTTCCATACCAGATAGTATTCTGAATCTTTTTTAGCTTTTAGTTCCATCGTTAGCCTATCCATCTCCACACAATTCAGCACTTTCTGGATCACTAATTCTTCCGTGGGTAAACAATTTTGCTTCCAATTTTGAGTGAATGCTAATCTTGCTGCAATCAAGATATGTAATATCAAGTAGAATGTCTCTTTATTATAGTTCCCTCTCTTTATTCCGAGTAGAAAAAGTTCTGGTTTGAGTTCAATCTGTTGTTTTATTATTTCTTCCAGCCATTTTTTAATTTTAATTTTAATTTTTTAATTTAAGGCAATATCTCTTTGTTTCTTTATATGTCCATCACATACTGTAAGAAAATAGGTACCTTGGTTAAATTTACATTTCCAACATTGTGCCGATCTATTGGGTGACATTTTTGCCAGTCTGACTGGAGGTAAATGCAAATGGTAGAACATTTTATACAAATTTTCCTTGTATATTGCCGACATTAATTTATAGTTTTTTTCCCATAAGTTTTCCCAATCTTCTAACTATATATTGTATCCAAAATTTTTGGCCCAAACTATCATTGTCTCCTTTACCACCTCTTCTTCCATCTTAATTCTTAGTGTGAAAACTAAAGTGTCAAAGCTAAAAGGCACCTAAGCTAAATCTTAGTGTCAAAGCTAAAAGGCTCCAAATAGTACTTGGCACAAATAGTATAGAGTTGTGTGGAACCCTGACACTTAATAAATAACTATATATTTTTGTAATCATTTTTTCTTCTGTACCCTGTATTAAGGAAGGCATGCCATCCCCACTGTAGGTCATGTCCCTCTAATGTTAATATCCTTTTGCTATCCAGATTTTCCAATTCTTAATCCATAGCATAGCCACAGCCTGGTAATATAATTCCCAGTCGGGGAGTCCAAAGTCTCCTCTATTCCTGCTGTCTTGCATTATTTTTAATTTAATTCTCGATTTTTTTCCCCCAGCCATATAAATTTAGTTATCAATTTATTTAGTTCTCCGAAATATTTTTTCCCTAGTTCGATCAGTATAGTTTGAAAGAGATAAAGCATTTTTGGCAATATGTTCATTTTAATTGTCACAATTCTACCAATAAATGATAATTGTAATTTCGCCCAAATAACCAAATCTTTCTTTATTTCTTGTAATAATTTATCATAGTTATCTTCTTTTAAGGTGGAACATTTAGCCATTAGCCAAATTCCAAGATATTTAACCTTTTTCACTATTTGCAATCCTAATTTCATCTCTAATTCTTTCTTTTGATTGTGAGATTTTTAACTACTATTTTTGTTTTGTCCTTATTTATTTTTAGTCCGGCTACTTTACCAAATTCCTGTATTTCTCTAATTAACTTAATCCTGGAATCTAGTGGCTCTTCTATGAAAAAAACTAAATCATCCGCAAATGCTTTGTATTCTTCCTTCTTTACTTTAAGGCCCATTATTTCTTGTTCTTGTCTAATATTTATGAGTAACACCTCTATTGCAAGAATAAACAGTAAAGGAAACAATGGACATCCTTGTCTAACCCTCTTTGTGATATTAATATTTCCTGTAATTTCACCATTAAATATTATATTAGCTGTTTGAGTGGAATATTTTGCCCTGATCATCCCTAAATTTTTTCCTCCGAAGTTTATAATTTGTAATTGCTGAATTGTTGATTTAAATTGTTGAATGCCTTTTGTGCATCTAAAAATATCATAGCCAATTGTTTCTCAGGGTGTGCCTTATAATGTTCTAAAACATTGAGTACAGTTCTTGTGTTATTCCTGATCTGTTTTCTTGGCAGGAATCCATTTTGGTTGAGTGGATAATTTCATTTAATAATTTTTTGACCTGTTCTGTAATTATTGCAGTAAATATTTTGTAATCAAGATTTAGAAGTGAAATTGGTCTATAATTGTGGATCTCTTGGTGATCAGTGCCTTCTTTTAATAGTAAGGTAATATATGCTTCAGCCCAGGATTTTGGCATTTTGGCCTCCTCCAATGCTTCATTATATAATTATAATATTAATATCTCCAAGGGTTCTTGTAGTGTTTTGTAAAACTCTGCTGGGAATCCATCTGGACCTGGTGTTTTATTATTTTTTTGCTTTTTGCTTTTGATTTTAGTTCCCCTAAAGTTATTTTTTCATTCAGCCTCTCTCTTTTCTCTTCTGATATTGTAGCTAGACTTTCTTAAATTTCCACTTATTCCACTCTGGGTTCACTTGATCTTCTGATGTCTCAACGTTGCTGGCTGTAATCTTCCTCAATCACTGACAGGCTGCCATGACTCTTGATCTGCCATTGAAGCTGATCTCCTTTCTGCCGGATTTACAGTCGTTTCCCTTTTTCATAACGGGAGATTGCCTTTCTCCTCATTACCCTCTGAGCTTCCCCTCTAGTTCATAAATCTCTCCAAGATTTACAGACCTTTGATTGGTTGTCTTCCTATACAACAATAGGCTCTTCTACATTAATCCCCCTATCTAGTAGGAGTTGTTTGTAACAAACCAAATCCATACATAACAAAGACCAACGTGAGAATTCAGCCTCCATTGTTGATAAACTTAAATGTTTTTGATGAACAGACCACCATCTAATTAGCACTTTTCCTAAGAATACAACAGTACCTGATGTTGATTTACGTATAGAAACGTCTATAGCAAAACTTGCATCAGCATATGCAGTTAAGCTCTATTCATTCTTAGGTTCTAAATATAATACATAATGCATTGTATGTTTAAGATATCTTAATATATGTTTAGCAGCTTGCCAGTGCCTTTCAGTGGGTTCAGCATTAAATCTGGCTAATTGATTAACACTGTATGCTATATCCGGCCTTGACCAATTACTGAGATAAGATAAGCTACCAATCAAAGATTGATAAATACCTTTATCAAATACAGGGCTTTGTATATCACTATTGATAAACACTTGGCCCATCGGAGTTTTAGACGGTTTACACAGTTCCATTTTAAAAGTCTTAAATAATTGGTTAATTTTCTCAGTTTGTGAGATTTTGTAGCCTCCCCTAGTTTTATCAATTTTTAAACCCAAATATTGTTTAATCTTACCAAGATGTTTTATCTTAAACTGGGTTTTTAACAGTGCAATAATCTCAATAGCTTCTTTTTCAGTTTTTGTTATTAATGCTATGTCATTAGTGAACAATAGCAACAATGAATGCACACCATCACTTTCTTTTTTGAACAAACATGGATCAGTAATGACAGCTTTAAAGCCTATCTTAGCGAGTTCTTTTACTATGCATTGGTTCTATTCATATCCTGATTGCTTAAATTGCTTCAAGCCATAAAGGCTCTTTTTTAACTTTCAGCAATCAGTATGACTATCCATTTTGAAACCTAAAGATTTATTTAAATAAATAGTGTGTTGCAACGGTGCATGAAGATATGCTGTCTCAACATCTAAATTATTTATAATATATTTATGCTTAGCTGCCCACACTAATGCTTCATGTAATGTAGCCTTTAAACTAGGTGCAAACACCTCATCATAGTCATAGGCTGACTGATAAAACCCGTGTGCTACTAATCTGGCTTTATGGGTAACAGTCCCATCTACACTCATCTTAACCTTGTAAATCCATTTACATCCTATGGCATGCTTACCTGGGGGTAACCTGACATTTTCATATACATCTAAATTGTGTAAGATTTCAGTTCCTTATTCATTGCTGCTTGCCAAGCTTTCTGATCCTCATTAGGATACAGGGTTAGTTCATGATAAGTAGCAGGAACTTTATTTACTTGTCATGCAATTATTATTATTATTATTAT
>JAEANM010004984.1:0-20121 GCA_017656035.1 Myanophis thanlyinensis
TTATTTTATATTGGGTTTTTAATTGTTATTTCTATGTATTTTACTTGCTGTAAACCGCCCCGAGTCCTTTGGGAGAGCGTGCGGTATATAAATTTAATAAACTTGAAACTTGAAACTAGATTTTGCAAAAACCTACATCATGTCTGACAAAACCATGTGGGAAAATGCATTATGGTCTGATGAGACCAAGGTTGAATTTTATGGCTATTAATTCCAAAAAGTATGTTTGTTTCAAAAGCATATCACCACATCATCAAAAGCATATCATATACACAGTGAAGCATTGTGGTGGCAGCATTCTGTTTTGGGACTGCTCAAGATGGAACTGGAGTTTTAGTCAAGGTGGAGGAAATTTTGAACAGTTGCAAATATTATTTTGGCACAAAAAATTGAGGCCTCTGCTAAAATGCTGAAGATGAAAAGAAACTTACTCTTTCAACATGACAACAACACAAAACATACCTCCTAATTAACAAAAGAATGGCTTCACCAGAAGAAGAAGATTGAAGTTTTGGAATGGCCCAGCCAGACCCCAGACATGAAACCAATTGAAAATCTGTGGGGTAATCTGAAAAGGGCTGATCACAGGAGATCCTCTTGAAATCTGACAGATTTGGAGTGCTTTTGCAAGGAACTATGGGCAAATATTCCCAAGGCAAGATATATCATGCTGATAGTTTCCTAACAAAACACTGAATGCTGTTAGAAAATCAAAAGATGATTCAAAAAAATATTAATTTAATGGTGTACATACTTATGTAACTATGCTATTGTATTGTTTTATGGTTATTTTCCCCCTTAAAAGTTTCAGTTTGTTTTTCAATGGAATTGTACTGCTTATATGCTAAAGGTAGAAAAAATTCTGAAGTGATCTATCTTGGTCTTATTTTTTATATCTCAAAAACCTGGCCTTTTAACTTATATCCTTTAAGTCTATATCCACTCTATCTTTTTGAGTGAACATTATTTAATGGCCATCAACACTTAATAAATCTGAAAGACAGAACACTCACAATAAGAGATAGAATTACTTTTTATCAATTATCCTGCTGAATTTTTTAAAGAATCTCTAGGAAGGCTAAGGAGCAGATAATTGTTACAATCTCTTACCGTTTTGTTCTTGAAAATATTATTTTGCCCACTTCACGATTGAAGAAATACTATGCGTTCAAGCAAAAGTATTTCATTTTTCATTAAATAAATTACAAAAAGTATTTTAGAAATACTAACAACTATAAGTCTGTCCTTTTTTGCTACAGTGAAGAACAAATATGGAACAATGATAGGATGTATTCAGATATAGGTCAAATGAAGCCATAACACACTTAAGCTTTAAATATGCTGTGTAAAAGAAATGTTTAATGGATGATAGAACCTGAACAAGCCAACCCTGAACTAGATAAGATAGCTTGAAGCCATGGCTTGAACTAAATATTGCTAAAATGATATGGAAAACTTTTTCTGAAGAGCTGTGGACTGAATAAGACATTATTATATACAGTTTTCACTAGGCTTTTCTCTCAAATCAGCTGTGACTTATATACAATCAACATTCATGGCATGGTTTCATAGATCACAAAGATGTTACACATTCTGAGATATTACTTCAAATTTTTATATAACTATTTTAAGACAAAATATATAGATAGCTACGTAATAATGCAGCAATTGGATCTGGAAAAACAAGATTTATTTTAACAGAACACTGATATATAAATTAATTTTAACATGTAAATTTAAACTATTATATCTTGCTTTATGAATGAATGTATTGTTTCTATTTCTAGTAAAGAAGTAAAACATTGAATTAATATGAATGATTTCTGTTTTATTTTCTATTTTTTTTTAAATCTTAATATATGCCATAATAAAACTGATCACTCTTAAAAAGGGTTTGAAACTCTGTAGGAACATAAGAATGAAGTGGTTTTGGGAACCAAGAATAGAACCTTTGCAGTAGACTAACTTATTACCGATAAAGAAACGACAGTAAATTCCCATTAAGCAAATCTCATTACGAAGAACAGGAAAAAAATGGTTTAACAATCCAAATACCACTTTTAATTAGAAGAAAAGTGATGTAATGAAGAGACAATGAGAATCCAAACAAATAACCACCAATAAAATTAGGATTGGTTGAGCCAGATTGGTTTACTGCAGTGGTTGCGAACCTATAGCATGTATGCCAGAGGTGGCAAGCAGAGCCCTCTCTGTGGGCACGCGTGCCGTTGCCCCAGTTAAGTGCCACTGAGTTTTTCTGTGGCATTTCTTAGCATTGTTGCTGGTGTTGGGATGCCCCACCTCCAGCTGCCCAGCTAGTGGTTTGGGTTTCTGGTGCAACAGCTGATATTTGGGTTTCCGGTGCACGCACACACATGTATGCACCTTCTGGTTTGGGCACTCAGTCCCCAAAAGGTTTGCCACCACTAGTCTAGAGGTAAAGGCATCAGGCTAGAAAGCAGAGCTTATGAATTCTAGTCTTGTTTAGCAAATAAGACAGCCAAGTGACTTTGGGCCAGTAGTTCTCTCTCAACACACAATGTCAGGCCTGGGCAACAAGCCAGTCAATTACTTTCACAACCTGTGGATTAACACTTAGTTGAATTGAAAAAAGCAGATCCTCCACATGACCACATGCTAGGAGAAAGAAAAAAGGGAAATTGGGAGCGACATAAGAAGCAGAATGACCAGAATATAAAATATGCTGATTCAGAAAAAATGGGGAACTTTTTATATGTCAAGGACCAAGCTGCTGAATTACATATAACTTTAGGCCTTTAGCTTTTGTCCCAAATCATTAGGTCATTCTATTCTTTAATTTTTCGTAGCTGATAACATAATTTTTCTTTTTAGCAATGTTTTAACCTTTAACTTTTCTCTGAACTTTTCTCTACATTTGAAGCCATCTAGGAATTTGCAACTACTATTAGAATCAAGATATTTTCCTTTATGGTTAAATATTTATAATTTTTAAGTATGCATATGTAAGTGCAAGTTGGATGTAGTGGTTAAAGACATCAAGTTAGATATCAGGACTTCCTTAGGAATAAAAGCACCTGGGTGGCTGATCCAATTACATTTCCCTATGAAAGGTCACTTTGGAATGCAAAAAATACACTTTTTAGCACTTTAAATATTGTATCATATAAATTAATCTACCAATGATTATGCTTTAACTAGTTTACTATTTATTTCAATTTAATCATTAAAATGATACAACTGTTCACCTGATTTAATTTTTGGATTTTATATTATAAATTGTATAAATAATTTTATATCATGATTTCAGTGTTTTTATCTGGATGTCAATAGTATGCTTGTGGTTCAAATACTGGTTTTATTTACTTTTTAATGAAATTTTAATTCAGTGATGACCTATCAGGTTGCTGGAATAACTGAGGATAAAATAGATAAAAGAACCCTGCTTCCAGATTTCAAACATACTGTACCTTTTTAAAACAGAAATTTCAGAATTGGCTGAAATCTAAATAAACATAAAGTGCATTAAGCTCTTCTTTGTTTGGGTAAATAAACAATTTGCCAAAATATTTTAAGTTATCTATATTTTAAACTAAGTTTGCATCATGGAAAGGGTTATCAGTATTGCCAAATGTATAATAATAGCACTTACCTCTTGACCAGATTTTCCAGAATTTTCTGAGTGTAAAGATTCAATTTCTCCCTCAACCATGGCAGCTTCTAGGCACTCATGAAGATCTTTGAAACCATTAACTTGAAGTGGATACTGGCCAAACATCTCTGTATTTTCAAATTTCTTCCCTTATCAGAAGAGGGAGGTATAAGATTTCAACAGGAAACATACACTAATACCTTTTTATAAAGCTGTTTAAACATGAGCTAACTGATTTCAAATGTCTGCTACAAGTGAATCACTGTACATGATACACCATGTGAAAGTTGTTAAATACTAGGTTCCAAAAGATTAAAATAAAATCCCAGAACCATGATAAGAAAGTACAAGCTGGGAAAATATGTTTCTTCCCAGTATATAAAAAAAGTTAAATGGGACATTTTGTTTGGGTGGGATAGGGGATGGAGGAGTCCTTTTTAAAAGCCATATTAAGGCTATTTTAGGGATTTATTATTAAAGCAGTATTTAGTACTACATTTAGTATTAAAATAATAGTAGGATAATTGAACTACAAATATACTCAATAGTAATACCTTCAAGAAATCCAGCTGCTAAAAATCGGCCATAAAACAGTTCTACCATTGGGTTCTTTGGCTTCTCTCCATTCCTAAAGACACAATTATTTTTGTTAAAATTAAGTGAAAATTATTTACATATGAATATTTGCATTCAATAGAACTCCCTCCAGTTTATTGTATTCATAACTTATAGTAATCAATTATAATTATTTTGAGGTTAATTTTATCATCACCATGAAATTGGTATCCAAATTTTCAATCAGAATCATTGAAGTGATTTTCAACTATATTCAAATATTAATTTCTTTAAAATATTTCAATTCAAGTAGGACAAATTATTTTCCTACAAACAAAAAATACTAATAAAGTGAAACAAACCACTCCAAAGCTGATCTTGAAATAGTTGCATGATGAATAATTACATACTGTATTCATAATACTCTAGAAGAAAGCAATCCAGATACTGTATTTTTTGGACAATAAGACACACCGGACCATAAAACGCACTTAGGTTTGGAGGAGAAAAACAAGGACAAAAAAGTTTTTGGCATCTGCGCATCCTGTTTTCGGTCTCCCGAGCCCCCAGAGGCTTATTTTTGGCCTTCTGAACACTCCATACATCCCGTTTTTGTCCTCCCTGGTGTACAGAAGCACTCTGCAGACCAAAAATGTGTGCATTTTTGGACTCCAGAAGCCTCTGTGGGTCCTGTTTTTGCCCTCCCTGGTGTCCAGAAGCACTCTCCATGTCAAAAACAGGCCCATTTTTGGCATGCAGAGTGCTTCTGGACACTATGGAAGCAAAAAATGGGCCCAAGTTTTGCCTGCATAGTGTTTCTGGACTCTGGGGAGGGAAAAAACGGGATGCACGTAGGGTTAGGGGGGCCAAAAACAGGCCCATAGTTGCTCTATAACATGCAGACATTTCCACCCACTTTTGGGGGGGTTGAGTGTGTCCTATAGTCTGAAAAATACAGTAATCTAGGACAAGAAGGAACATTGGTCTTACCTGATACGCTCCTTCTTGTTGGGTTGATAGAGAATACAGGATTGGGTCTTTCTTCCCTCCTTGCAATTGGCTGAGTCTGTCAAAGCTGTGACCTCACTCTGCTGTTGTAATGGTCCCCAGCTTTGTCACATGAACCTTTTGTTGTGAGTGGCTCCTCTCTTTCCATTGGTATGGAAGAAGAAACCACTGCAGTGGTCTGGCGTGAAGCATCACCCATGGTACAATGTGGATGCAGGATACCCGAGATGGGAGAGTAGGGCCAAGGATATTCTTCATTCCGCATGGATGTGCTCTGTCAGAGACTGTAGAATTGCCCATCTGTCCTGAGACATAGCCTATGCTCACTACGTTCAGGTCTCTGTGTGCGGAGTGCGCAGATTCTGACTGAATCAGAATATCGTCCAAATAAGTTTGGACTCAGATGGGAATATTCCGCAGGAACGCCATCAAGGCCGCCATGATTTTGGTAGAAACTCTGGATGCTAATGAGAGGCTGAATGGAAGGGCTGGGTACTGGTAATGGCACCCCATAGGTATTTGTGATGTGACGAGCATTTGGGGACATGTAGATACGCCTCCATGAAGTCAACTGATGTGAGAAAGTGCCCTTGACCATCAAGGATGCTGCAGAGAGAGTGCATTTTGAAGCAGCAACACACTAGATGGGAGTTGAGCTGCTTCAGATCTACTATGACTCTCCACACTGATGTTTTTGGTATTACAAAGAGTACTAAGTAAAATCCTTGTCCTCTCATGTTATCTGGCATCTGCTCTATGGCTCAAATGGTCAACAGGTGCTTTATAGCCAAGTCCATTAGAGCCTTTCTGGCACTGCTCCTTGCCGCGGGACAACACAGAAACCTTGTAGGAGGTATGGAGAGGAATTCCAGGGGTAGGCCACATCGGATGATGCTTTGAACCCAAGCATCCCATGTGGTGTCCTCCCATTGGGCAGCAAAGGCAGCCAGACGGCCACCAATGGGAGGGTTAGATGCAGTATCACTTTGCATGTCTAATGGAATGATTGGCTCCCCCTCAAAAGGGCTGCTTAGCCTGGTACGGCTGTCTACCTCTGAAGCCCCTAGCCCTGTCTATGGGTAGTTGCTGGTACTAGGTAGAGGGGGCACCTAGTCCCCTGAAGGAGGGCTGGCAGAGGTATGCTGATGGGTGACGTTCCCCCCAATGTGCCCTTGAAAAGAGTTTCTTCTTGCCCTCTCTAGTGTCAACCAAAACCAGTTCCAGTGCCTCGCCAAATAACTTGTTCCCTTTGAATGGGGCTGCAGACAGCCTAATCTTGTGCTTGGCCTCTGCCTGCCAGTAGCAGAGCCACAGGAGCCTGCAGGTTGTGATGGTCAATCCGAAGGAATGTGAAGCGAATTTTGTCACGTTCAAAGTAGCATCCAAGGAGAATTGAGCTGTTGTAATAAGTTTGTTCACATTTTAATGGGCCCTGAGATCGTCTGGTGAAAGGTGGGCCTGGAGTTGGCACAGCCAGATCAAGGACACCCTGTTAAAAAACGATGCCATTGTTGAGGCCTTGATCGCCCAGGCAGCTGCCTGGTAGCTCTTACGGAGGGCCTATTCTTGCTTTTTGTCCTCCTTCTTCAAGACATCCTCTGCATTTGTTAAAGGCGCGTTGGCAGTAGAAAGGGCTGATACCGGATCTCTGACCAAGGGCGGATGTAAGGAAGCATCAAAGTCAGCTATGTTGTAAAACCGCTTCTCGTTAGTGTGCGGAGCGAGACAAGTAGCAGGGGATATCCACTGCCGGTGAACCACATCCCTGAAGAGTTGTAGAGCAGGGATATCCTCCATCTTGGCTGTCTGCTCAGAGAATAGGAGCTGCTTAGTATCCTGCAGATGTAATGCTGATGACTTCTCTGGAGCCAACCCGTTGCCCAACTGGGCGGTAATTTTGGCCCTATTCAGCAGGGTTCTGAACAAGGCCAGTTGAACAACATCATGGTTGTGGGGGCTCTGGTTGGTCCTCTTTGTCTGAGGAGAGGATCATTTCCTAATCCTCCGAGTACTGAGCAAGATTATGCTCAGAAGAGAAGGGTTCTCTAATTCTAGGTGAGAGTTAGATGGGGGAAGGGCCCTCTGGGAACTCCCAGCTTTACTCTTCTCCAGCTCGATGACCTGCTGACTGTTGTAAGCAGTGGGAACACATTGAGAAAGAGCCTCACTGATGAGCTGACTTATCTGCAACAGTAATGGCTCCTGTAGTGTGTCAGGCCTTAGTTGTGTAGATACTGGAAGTCCAGATGATGGATGCTTGCGCCTGTCCCCTAAGGGCTGTCTGCCCAAAGAGCTAAAACCAGTGATTGCACCAAAGAGAACAAGGCCAAATGGCTGTCCTCCCATTGGAGGGCCTGGTCTTTAACCGCCTTGGCCATCTGTTTCTCCAGAGCTCTCTGGTGTCTGATGGCATCCAGCTCCTCTGCCCTGGTAGGACAGGAGGTATGGATGGCTTTGGCCTTAAGTTTATTGGCTCTATCCTGAGTTGATAAGTGCTTCAGTCACAGTATGAGGGATCAGCTACCTTATCTTCAGCACGTTTCATGCCTCTGGACTTCGGTTGCTGTCTTCTGCTCCGCTAAGCCATCAGGAGCAATGAAACCCTCGGCTCGCCTTTGCACCAAGCTCCGCTGAGGGGAAAACTCCGAAACCTTTCTTCTGCTGTTACAAACAGCTGGAACCTGTTGAATATGCAGTCTTCGCTCTCCGCTGACAACTGAGAGCAATTAACAGATCAAAGGAACCCCACAGAGAGGCTTCAAGCCCAGCTGCTGGCAAATGCCTGGCAAACGGGAGGAAAAAAGGGAGGAGGGGGTGCTAGAGACCAATTTAAACAATTAGCTTTTCTAGCAGCCTGAGTGTGGAAGACAGACTGTCTCTGCTGTTGAGGGCTGAGTGAGCCTTCAAACAGGCAGAACAAATAATTGTTCTTATTACAGATACCTTTATCCAAGGTAAATTTGAATTCAGGAATAGGGTTTTCCTATCTATGCAGGAGAAAGATTTTTAAGAACCTTCACTAGCAAGGCTGAGTGAAAAAGCCGGGACAACAGCAGAGTGAGGTCACAGCTTTGACAGACTCAGCCAATCACGAAGAGGGAAGAAAAACCCAATGCTGGATTCTCTTATCTACCCAAGATGGAGAATATGAAACTACATCTACCTGCTTCACTCTTCTACCAGTTTATCTTACATGAACTGTATAGACAACATTTGTCATCTAAGTTACCCGTATTAAAAAATATTGTGCCATGTTGCATTGCATTTCAGGATCATAATAGGATTACAAAAGTTGGGCTACATAAGATTTCTGATGCTAAATACTCAGTGAATGACATGTCAAAATGCATTCAAATATAAATTAATCTTTATTATTACAACAGCTACTTACTGTTCCTCTTCAGCCTGGATTTGAAATGCATCTTCCAGCCAATCAAGCAACTTATGTGTGAATTCACTGACGTCTTGCTGTTGAGAAAGAATAAACAAACACATAGAGAGGAATATAGGAAAAATCACTGGAAAGTATGTGCAAGACTTGGAAGTGCAAAAGGCACTATAATAAACAAACATGAAAAACTATCAGGATTTTGTCAATAGAACACTAACAGGAATTTCACATTGCAGTTCACTGGGATGTGCATAACCTATTTTCTAGCCTGAATTTGGATTGATAAAGTATAAACAAAAGTATTTCATTTGTGGTAATGAAGTGAGAACTTCACACTTTTATGGTCCAAGAAAGTAGGAAGGGTCCCTTCTAAGATATTTGTCATACCTCATTCCTTCTGGAAGCTAAGTTGCTCCTTATGTGATTGTTACCTAGTTTGCAACTCCTCCTTCTCCGATCTCTCAAAGATTACTACAGATGATTACATGCCATAAAAATTAGTCATACACACATCACATAACTTGAAATATCTAGGAAGTAAAATCCTGAAGCCTCAGCTATAGTTCTCCTACATAATAAGGTCCATGAAAAGGACAAGAAATGGAAACATGAATATAACTTATATTTTCACAAACGATGTGAAAATGAGACACACTGTCTGTTATCTAAAGAAATCCAAGGGAAGAATTGATATAAACTGAATTTTGCCTCATAAGGATTGATAAATACTTTTTGCAGAAAGATGGAAAACTAAATTGTATCTTGTTTGTTGCATTGGAGATCATCCATGCAATAAGGATGAGATTTATACCTTATCCAATGTTATTCCATCAGGACAATCCTATTTAAATCAGGAAAAATATTGGCCTACAAAATTCATAGTCTTTGTTGTATATATATGAATTGCCCAGCATCTGGGAAATGAGCAAGATAGATATAAACTAGTAGTACAGAAAGGTAGTCTGATTTAACGTAACTGAAAAGTAGTGGGCAGACTCCCACAGGTTACATCAACTGAAGAACACAATTTGTTAAAAGGATAGAAATAGGAAAAGGGAAGGCATTGCCTATATCCAACCCCCCCCCCCCCAAAAAAAAAAAAACCCAGAAAACTCTTATAAGTTTGGAATTACATCTGAATATTTAAAAAAATGGAAGAAAACATAAAGTGAAAATCTTGATGGAATTTACTAACCCAATTAAGAAAATCTGTAGTCTTCCATAAGCAAAAAAACATGAAATAAGAGTGATAGGAGACTATCTGATATTTATATGTATTGTTGTCCAAAAAAAAAGCAAAAAAATAAATTATGTCGCAAAAATGGGTAAAGGTATAAGGTTAACTATTCCTCACTTGACAGTAACCAGTATGAAAAGGCAAGTTCATTGCAAATAACAGGAATATGGCATAAATTGATGTAATTTTAAAAGGAGGTAGTATAGTTGAACACATATATCTAGAAATTGTATTTGATCAACCTTTAACTTGTTTAAGATTACATAGCAAGTGTAGTTAACAAGAAACAGCCTGGAATGTAGGTGGAAGTTCCTAAAACAGAAGGTATTACAAACACAAACAATTCCAAAGGGGGGGAGGGAAAGACGAGCACAGTAGCAGAATTGAATGTGATTGAACAAAAATATTAAGGAAAGATATAAAACAAGACAGGAAACATTTTGAAATCAGGAGGAAGAATGAGGTAACTTATCAAAAAATAAATACATAGGGAGCTCAGAATTTTCCAGCAATTCTGGAAAGAGCATGAAAAAATGGATGTTGCCAAAGAACACTAAGCTAAAGTTCAAAAACAATATTACAAGCAACTAATAGTACCGTTTCAGATAGATTTAAAATAAGGAGAGCTTATATACGCCTGCATCCCAGAATATGAATGAAAGTGCTTTTGATATGGTAGAAAAAGTACGTAGTTACTGGAAACCAAATTTTTCTATGCTCAAAGAAAGATACTGACTCCCAAGAGATTCAAGAACAGATCATGATATAGATCTGTAAGCACCATGAAAACAAAGCATTAATATATCATAAATTATCCGTAGACATAACAATTTAAACATAAACAATAAACAATTCATAGAGCAAACAGCTCTCTTTTTAACTGGGCAAGCTCCTAACTTTGTAGGAATGCTATATAATAATAATATATATTGGTTTAAGCAAAATATGTAATAAAGTACTGTACAATATTCTGATTACGAAGCTTTTTAAATCATAGCTGGTTGGCATGACAATAAAACTGGTTTAAATTGAATTACACTGATAAAATGCCTATCAACAATTCCTTATCAAATATAAAACATGTAGCAGTTTGGGTGCCATAAAGTTCAGTCCTAGATTAGTATTTTTCATACTCTTGGACATTAATTACTATATTAATACAACTATTAATAATTTGGGAACATGATAAAATGAAAATTTAGCTAAACTACAGATTTGATTAGTTATAGTATAGATAATACCTTGCAAAGTAGACTAAAAGTCAAAATATTGAAACTACTCAATATTTGAGATTAGATAATCTCACATTTATTGGATAGGGTTGTGGATATTTTTATCTGAATATAGATTTATGTAAAGAATAGAATGGCAGCCTGTATACCCTTCCACCTCTGTGGTTTTATCTAAAAGAAAAGAAAAAATGATTCCACAAAAAAGAACATATTCACAAATCTACTAATATCTGGACAAATTGACAACTTTAGCTAGAGCCTGTCTCCAACTGTATTTTGATAACTATTTTATTTAAAGTAAGATAGAAAGTTCTTAAATTACCTGCTGAGAATCATTTGATTTAAATGCATCTTTAAGAATTTCAACAGCTCTTGATGGGTCAACATATTTTCTTTTCGAGCCAACAAGAAGTGCAAAGAGGTATCTTAATTCACGCATAAAAGGTAAATTTCTATGTTCCTGTATTTGAAATAGTTATAATGAATTTTATGTTTTTATGAATCTGTAAGAAGTATAACCATTACTCCATTCTCTTAAAAAAGGTTAAATCTGTTCTCATCACAACACTAGCAAACTCCAATACAGTTATATTATTTTAGAGCAGGGCTGTCAAACTCACAACCCACAGGCTAGATGAGTCATGTGCTGGCCCCACCCCCACCCGGTTTAGTGAAGGGGAAAAATGTCCCAATATGTCATGTGACAACACCATGACGACACAAGTTTGACTCCCCTGTTTTAAAGTAAACTATTTTTTTTCACTCACCCCCCAAAAATCAACAAATTTGATTAGTTGATGTATCAGTAATTATATAAACTGTTATTGATTTACAACCTTTGTTTACTCTCTACTCTAGGTCATTCACAAAAGCTAACAGCCAGCAATAGTCTATAAAGAAGTTAAAAGTCAGCAAAAACATCATCCAAAATTAATAAATTTCACATCACAGATCTACTTAAAGTTATACTCCCTTGCTTTAAAATAAAAGTTAATATTTCCATTAGTTATACCTAGACTATCATTTTAATAGCTTGCTATTAAACTATCATCTAGTATGATCAGCAGTAATTTCATATTAAAAAAACTCTGAAAAAATGGTAACAAATTATTTCTCTCATTTGTGTTAATTCAAAATAGACATTTAGCCAGGTGCACCTCATCAGCACCAGAAAGATGAAGATGGTGAAGGTCAGATGGATATGGCAAAGCTAGAGGCTGAGAGATAAGTGGAAGTGGGTTGGAAGACAGCCATAAAAATAAAGGTGGGCAGAGATATGCAGACCATGGAAGTTGAAATGGAGGCGAGTGGGGCAGGTCAGGAGAAGCAAGAGGTCTTCACTTAATGACTGCATCTGGGACTACTGGAACTAAATGGTGCAGTCATGGAATGTTTCTACTAATAACTACTTCACAGTGACAGATATTTGGTCCCAAATACAGTTATGTCATTAGTCTTTAAAGTGATGAAAAATTATTCTATAAACTTCTAAGCTTATCACAACTTCTTTGAAATATTTATGTATATACATATATGCCTACACACATACCTAAATATAATTGAAATATAATCAGAATACTTTTCTTATCAATACTACACAATAAATCTACCAATAAATAGCAACTGCCTACTCTCACAATTTGTTCGTTTGTTTATTGTTCACATATCTGTTTCAAAGAGGGACTTCTGGGTGGTGTACAATAAAAGTACACTATACTTTTAATTATATAATAATTAAAATATTAATATAATTAATATTTTAATTATATTAAAATAATTAATATATAATTATACCTATATAATTATACCTTTTGGTTTCGGGGCAGATCGTGAGCACTTGCTGGTAGATTGTAATTCAAGACTAGTCTTCGAAATTCCAACAGGTTGAATAATGACTGAAACAAAAAAGAAATACAAATTTAGCATTACTTCTTAGAAAGTGTATTAGATATACTGTAATAGAGAAAAGAACTAAGAAGCAAAGAACTGGTTCACAGGTTGTAACCCCTATAATGATACTTTTTATGTAAAAAATATGAAAATTTATACTAACAAAGAATAATTATGGCTAGCAATTCACTAATTGGTATATTGTAACTGGGAAGCAAACTCATTTTGGGGGGCATTGGGAGACATACGCACAAATAGATAACAAATCAGTATTTTTATGTGAGCAAGATCTAATAAATTCAACTCTGATCATACAAAAATGCACTAGAATAACAAAGGTGTTAAAAACCACTGTAGATATAGGGATAACGCTTATTGCTTCTACTGTTTTAATATAATGCTGACTGTGGCTTCCAACATTTTATATGCTAACTGGGGCCTACATGAAAGCTACAGCCTGTATTTCAGAAAAGATAAACAAGCAACAAGAAAATATGAATTATCCATGGTTCTGCCTTTTCTGCTTTCTTCCCAAAGAAAAGAAATAAACGAGTGGATTCAGAAGACAATGTACACAAAATCTATGCTACCTTATACATACAGAACCTTATATACCTAAGCATATAGAAACCAAATAAACTGATATCTATATATGTAAAAATAAATCATTTAATTATTTTATTCATATCAATCAAATAAGCACTTGCCTGTAACACATTAGGAATCCATTTTTGTCACTAATATTTTCAATAAGATTGAACATACATTTGCTTACTAAAAAAATCTGTTCTCTGGATATAAATTAAAACCAAAGTTGCAGAGGAAGTATTGAAAAAGGACATATGACAATATTATATGCATATTAGCACTTTTAACTGCCAATCGATGTATACCAAAAAAGCATTCTGGTACTTTAAAAATATTCTTTATAATATTTTCCTTCATTAAATGTAAAAAAAAAAAGGAGTGAAAACAGGGGAAAAGTCAAGAAGCTGAGATTGAAGTCAAATGTTGTCTATTAACAAAAAAAGTGCTGTTGATTGCATAATTATGAAGGATAAAAAGCTAGTTTAGAATCTGTACAAAGAGGAGAATTTAGAACAGATTTTAATATAATCTTTGGAAAAAATCAAGGAGATATTTGAACAAAATACTGGTTACATATAAATCATATGACAAAAGTAAATATAGATATCTAGGTTGTAAGCTTTACTTATGTATAAAATTTACACAGAGTCACATGGTTAATTAAGTCATCCGTAAGAGTATACAGATTCACAGATTTGTGCTGCCACATAGTATAACAGAATGTTGAAAACAGCTTTGGTTATCTGGCACACACGAACATAGTATTGAATAAAAATAAATCTTTAGCTCATATTTCAATGGTGAAAAACAAAGGACATGATTCATAAAAGCATATACCAATGCAAGTAATATTCCATGAAGCCACACATACTAAGGGAAATTTGCATCTGTAGAATATGTTTGTTTCGGTTTTAATTTTAGTATGTTTCCACATTGCAAGTCACTGACTAATAAAGGTAATGTTACACATTGATGACCCCTATTAGGATGTATCAGATTTCAAGAGACCCCTGATGAAAACATGAAATATTGTCACACAGTTGATGCAACCCAAGGAGCCTATCAATCCAATGGTTAAATAAATACTGTAGTAGGTAATGTCCAAATTTATCACATATGAAGTAAATTAAGACAGCTGAAACATTAGCCCTCTAAGCTAGGCAAATAAAAAGGAACAAACCTATAGATATGTATTTTTATTACCACAAAATTACAATATTAATGTACTTTTTAAAGTATCAATTTTTACCATACTAACATGATGCTGGACAGCATCTGCTATAAAGTTTCCATGAAGTGTAAGTGAAATCTTAGTTCTTAGTATATTTAAAAATTTAAGTTTCTATTTCTTAGGTATAGACACTTATTTACAAAATGCCATGTAAGAATCAAGGCAATAAACTTTTAAAATATTGTACCTTGCTTTTTAAATATAACAAGGTCCTCAAAATGACAGCAATCATTGTATTGAGTTCCTACCATGTAGGAAATAATACATCCGGAACTTATTTTCTTTTGACCCCCATAAAATCGGCTAGGGCTTTTTTTTAGGGGTGTCATAATTTCCCCCACACAAACCTTGCCTAGTCCACAGGGCTGCTTCTTTTGCAGCCAAAAAGATGCATGTGGGTGGCAGCAAGCAGCCACAGAAGAAGACATGTGTGCATTGCCCTGGCTTCCATTTTGCATTCAGATGTCTTCCAGAAGGCATCTGCAGCTCTGTTATTGGCTAAAGAGGGCTTTGCAGAAGGCATCTACAGCGGATAACAGAGCTTTGGATTGCTCCAATATTATCAGCCACAGAGAGACTTTCCATGTTGCCTTCAGATGCCTTCTTGGATGATCTGAGATGGCGAGTTCGACTGCAGCAGCCGCCTCTTTGAGCAGGTGCACAATGACCCCTGTGAGGAGGGTGGCGGACCCAGCCAGGCGGAGGACTGGCGCAGCCTGCACGGGACAGGCGGCCAGTGAGAGCATGGGTGTAGCCAGCCTGGGCTCTCCTGGAGGAGCTGCGGGCCTCACCTTGGGCCATGGTAAGCTGGCGGAGGCTCCAGGTTTTGGGCTGCCTCAGCCCCAGGCCCTCCTTTCCTCACCAAGAGCAGCCTCCTGGCCAGGGGGAAAAAGCACGTCCGTTTGAAAAGAAACGAGCAATGCGGTTGCAAAAAAAGTTGGGCATTTAGCTGCAGTCCCTCTACTCCAGCCCCTCCTCCCACAACCAAGAACAGCCTCCTGGCCGGGGGGAAACTGCATGAAGCTAAATGTCCAACTTCTTTTGCAGCTGCATCACTCATTTCTTTTCAAATGGATGTTTTTTTCTCCTGGTCAGGAGGCTGCTCTTGATGGGGGGGAGGGCTTGGGGCTCGGGCAATTCAAAGCCCCCACCAGCTGACCATGGCCCAAGGTGAGGACCACAGCTCCTCCAGCAGACCCTAGGCCGGCTGTGCCCAGCAAGGCCGCCGTCCATCTGTCCCGCACAGGCCCTGCTCCAGTTGGTCCTCCGCCCGGCTGGGATCGCTGCCCTCCTCCTCATGGGGGTCCTCATGCACCGGCTCGAAGAGATGACCACTGCGGTCAAAGAACTTGCCAGCTCGGATAATCCAGGAAGGCATCTGAAAACAAAACGGAAAGTCTCTGCGGCTGATTAGTTTTGGGGCGATCCGAAGCTCTGTTATCTGCTTTAAATGCCTTCCACAAAGTCCTCTTCAGCCGATAACAGAGCTGCAGATGCCTTCTGGAAGGCATGTGAATGCAAAACAGAGGCCAGGACAATGCGCATGTGTCTTCTGCGGCTCCTTGCCGCCACCCGCATGCATCGCCCCAGAGCTCTATTATCACCTGCGGAGACACTTTCTGGAAAGCATCTGAAAGCTAAATGGAGGCTGGGGTAATGCGTGAGTGGCGGCAAGCGCCTGCAGAAGAAGCGGACACAGAAGGCGAGACAGGTGTCAGGGTGTGCGAGGCCTGATAAGTAGGGCAACTCCCCCCCCCATCCCCATCCAAGCTTTTTACCTGTGTGCCTCGCCCCACCCCCTGCAACCTGGGTGGGTGGGGTCTTAATTAGGGCTAATTTTGTAGGTTGGGCTTAATTTTATTGCATGCGCTGAAAAATGTGATAGGGCTTCTTTTCTAGGTGGGGCATGTTTTGGGAGAAACGGTATAACAAATTTGAATTAATATATAAATGACAATACTATCACATGAAAAAAGTTTAGACTTCATATGGGAAAAACAAGCACACAATTATTTATAGCCAAGCATATATTTCAGCTAACATGTATATGTATGCTGTATTTGTATCAATACAAATATGATCTTTCTTACCACAGTTGTTAAGCAAATCACTGCAGTTGTTAGGTTAATAACAAGGTTGTTAAGTGATTCTGGCTTCCCCCTTGACTTTGCTTATCAGAAGGCTGAAAAAAGTGATCACATGGCCCCAGGACACTGCAACCATCATATGAGTCAGTTTCCAGGCACCTGAATTTTGATCATGTGATCACATGGATGCTGCAATGGTTGTAAGTGTGATAAACAGTCAAAAATAATTTTTAGTGGTGGTGTAACTTTGAATGGTCACTAAATGAACTGTTGTAAGTCGAGGACTACGTATAGCTGTAATCATGCAAGTTATGTTTACTTTACAATAACATATTAAAGATTAAATACATATCATATATTAAGCTTTTCAGAAAAAGCTTACAACAATTATAATCCGTGATAATAGTCCTCTAAAATAGGCATATTTATTAGAATTTAATTTGATTGATAGTTTTCAAATATCCTAGAGCTCAAAAATAGGACATATCGAAGTTATTACCAATTATCTCATTGTTCACTCTCAAACACCAAAAGCTTTGATTTATGTTTGATAAACCCAACAGCTTAATAAAATTAATATATAATTACCTGTATAACGGCACTGAACCAGCATGTGTTACCAACATTTTTTAATCCCACTGGACAAATATCTTGACGTTTTCTATCGTATGGATTTGGAGAATCACTCCAGACTTCTGGATGTGTTCTTTTCAGACTTGCTTTGTTTTCTGCTATGCTGGCTTCTAAAACTCTTAGAAAACAAGTGAAATAATTAGAAGAAATAGTCTATTGGATATATATTTTCACAAATCTTCATCATCCTTATGCCTTTTAATAAAATTTATTAATAAGAAAGGTACTATCAGACTCCTGATTTTTTTCTTACATTACATAATCTAAATTCCAGATTATTTTAAACAACAGATTATTTCATAGCTACCCATATAGGTTTTTACTAAATAAATGTATATAAAAGGATTCCAAAATCAAATCTGGCCTTCTGAAATATAACAATATGTCATTTTTGCCTACTGTCAAGCCATGGATAAAAGTACTGCACTCTATAAGCTATAGCAAAATCTTATTGAGCAGTTCACTTTAAAAAGAGGCAGAGCCACACCTAATTCTCAGAACAACAGCTTTAGAAGGTGTGGTCATGCTGCAGGAAAAGCAATTTCAAAACAAGTATGGCACAAATACTTGTTATAACCACAGTGTTCTATTATATAACTATTATCACTTACATACCTTTGAATAACTTGCGCAATAAATAAACAAATAATTTTTCCATGTAAAACAACATTTTAGATCATATTTATGCAGAAATATTGAAGATTCAAAGTGTTCAGAAACTGTTAAGTATCACTATATATACAAACCAGAGTGGGAAATGATTTCAGAATATTATTCAGAATATTAAATTATAATATAAACTTTCCCCTAATAATTATTTCCTATTTCCTATTTCATTATAGTAATGCATAAAAATTACAAAAAATGTACACAATTTGTTGATCTAAGATGTATTTTTCTGAAGAATCATTGTTCAGAAGAACATCTCTCTCTCCCTCTGGACCATGTCATATTAAGTGGAAGGTACATCAATTTCTGGAAGTAAATTTTCCAAACCAGATATAGTACTAGATGTATGGTTCTAGGTAAAACATAATTATTTTGAATAAGAATGATTGCTGGCTATGTAATACCATTCCAGTTTAGAAGATTTATTTATGGAAACTGTCAAATCAATCCCAGAACTGGATACTTCAGAGGAATTAAGTCATATTCTGAATGGAAAAGGAATATTTTATATTTCAGCAGAACAATTCATTCCAAGATTGGCATATTTTACATATTCTTAAGGAAGAATAAGTGCAATTTTGTCATATGACAATTTTTAATTTTTAAATGTTTTAAAATAAACTAATGGAATGTGCAGGAATATATTGGCATATGTTTTTCACATTACAGAAGAAGTCTCTTATATGTACAAAATAAAATCTCCATATTTTTTTGCTTTTCATTTCTCTTGAATATTGTTGTTTCGTTGTGAGCCACAATATGTATTGTTTAGATTTGATTTTAGGAAAACCTAAGGCCATGAACTGTGATATATGTAAACCATGGTTTATTGATTTGTCTAATATGAATCTAAACATTATGCTTCATTGACAAGCAGGCTTAGTATAGCATGTGATGTCAGCCAATAAACTGTTTCAGAAAGCATAAATCTATAAACCACTACATTAAGGTAAGTGTACAAGGATTTTGGAAGACAAGATAGAATAACCAGCGGCTTTAATGCCAGTACAGCTGAGTTTACTTCAACTTTATTTCAAATTTTTTTTAATAAATTAAAGAATAACTTTTAGAATTTTCAGAATGGGAAAAAAATCAAATTAAAAAAGACCAAAAAGCAGATAAATATAATTTATGCCTGTGTAGAAAAAAGTAAAGATTTTTTTTTAAAAAAAAGAGAGAAATGCCCTTCTCTTTATGTACATTATTTACTTACCTACTAATGGCTTGTTCCTCATCTGTTATCCCAGTTTCCCTGAATGTCCTGTTTGATTCCTCTAAACTGAGGGCAATAGCTCTCTGTAGATCATCTTTGTCATCCCCTGTGAGATCAATTACATCTGGAAAGCAAACCTATGTTCTTCAATATTAAAAATGCATAGAATGAAAAGTCAACTATATTAGCAATGATCAACAACAGTTTAGATTTGGATCCACTGGACTTAATTTTATTCCCTTAACATTTTACTTATTCCCAGCACTATAGTATCATTCATTTGCATAACTCGAGTTATTAACTACATTTGAACAATTAACTAAAATTGAATTAGCTATTGTAACTTTCTATCACTTTACCTCTTTACTGGCATAAATTTGCTGACTCATGAAAACTATCTGCATTAAACCATAGATAGCTGTCATTTGAAACTGAAATAGTGTAACTTTAAATCAATAAATAAACAGCAATAAATAATTCTAGCTAGGATGTCTACAGTAAAGCAATATGAAATAGAAGGAAGAATACAAGAAGAACAAGGAGATTGCATAAACAACTATGAATAGGACATTTCAGACATATATAAATCAGTTTTAGAGCAATTGCTATCACAAAGTTATGTTTGTCTAACCCGGGGGTCTGCAACCCGCGGCTCCGGAGCCGCATGCGGCTCTTTTGTAGCTTTGCTGCAGCTCCGACAGCAGGGCCGGCAATGTCCGGTGTTCACTCTTTTTCATAGGTCTGTGCGGGGGAAAG
>JAEANM010004985.1:0-20121 GCA_017656035.1 Myanophis thanlyinensis
AGAGGTTGAATATCTCCGTGAACACAGGTGCTAGTTGGTCAGCACAGGATCTTAGAATACAACCTGGAATGCCATCTAGTCCTGCTGCTTTCCTGATGTTCACTCTCTTGAATTCTCTCCATACTTTGTATTCTGAGATGGTGGGCACGTTCTCGTCACTGGTGCTCTTTTCCTGATTATAGTTTATGGTGGTGTTACTAGCTTTTGGATTGCTAGCTCCATTGGTTCTTTATTCTTTTATTGGGGCTGTTTGGAATAAATATACTGGTTTTGGCAATATGTTCATTTTAATTGTAGCTATCTTCCCCAATAATAACTGCAATTTCCCCCAAATTTCCAAATCTTTTCTCAATTGTTGTATCAATTTTGTATAATTATCTTCTTTTATTGTAGAGCACCTGCCTGCAAGCCAAATTCCTATATATTTAATCCTTTTCTCAATTTGGAGTCCCAATTCTTTTTCCAATTCCTCTTTTTGTTTTTTTGTTAAATTCTTCACTAACATTTTAGTTTTACCTTCATTGATCTTCAGCCCTGCCATCCTCCCATACTTTTCTATTTCCTTCATCAACATTTTCCCTGTCTCTTCCTCTATAAAAAATACTAAATCATCTGCAAAAGCTTGCACTTTATATTCTTCTTTTTAAATGTTTAATCCTCTCTGTTTTGTCTGATTTGTGTAAGAAGCACTTCTAATGACAACATAAAAAGCAGTGGCAACATTGGTCATCCCTGTCTAACCCTTTTCTTTATTTTAAACTCTCCGTGTAGTCTCGATTAATTATCACCCTCACTTTCTGCTTTCTATATATTGTCTGGATCATTGTTTCAAATTTCTCCCCAAATCTCATTTTTTTAATCAGGGAGTAAAACTGCCAATTAAGATTATCAAAAGCTTCTGGGCATTTAAGAATATCAAGGCCACCTGTTTCTCAATCCTTAGTTCTCATTGGGTCATGAGGCAGACATCTGCAGGTGTTAGCATCTGTTACTTCTCTGGAATGGTTGGCCTTGACCAGGCATAAACATCTTGGCTGAGGAATGCATAGCTCATTACTCATACACAGGGGCCTACAGATACCAGCACTCACAAGAGGAGAGAACAACACAAACCTTTCCAAGTGGGGGACTGGGTATTTTTGTCGGCAAAGTACCTAAAACTATGTATCCCTTGTAAAAAATTGGGTCCAAAATATATTGGGCCATTTCCTATTATAACAGTAATCAACCCCATGACAGGAAAAGTATGTTTACCACCGTTACTGGGAAAAATCCACCCTATATTTCACACTAGTCTATTGTTAATGAAACCTACCAACGCCCTGGTCAGTGCCCTCCAGGCCCTATACAGGACAACAATTATGAAGCAGAGAGATTTTGACCCCCCACGGAAGGAGCTCGCAATCTGGGTGTCCTCCTGGATGTACGGCTGGCATTAGAAGATCGCAGCCGTCTCCAGGGGGGCATTTTATCAGGTCCAAAGGATCTTCCAGCTGTGACCCTTTCTGGATCAGGGTACTCTTTGCACAGTCACTTCTGCCCTCATCATCTCCCACCTAGACTATGGCAATGCTCTCTACATGGGGCTCCCCTTGAAGAGCATCTGGAGGCTGCAGTTGGTGCAGAGTGTGGCCGCGTGGGTGATTTTCGGGGCTCCTTGGAGTTCCCATATTACACCTCTCCTGCGCGAGCTACACTGGCTCCCTGTGGCCTTCCGGGTGCGATTCAAGGTGTTGGTTCTTACCTTTAAAGTGCTCCATGGCTTGGGACCCAGGTATTTACGGGACCGTCTGCTGCCACCATCAGCCTCTTGCCGGCCAGTACGTTCCCACAGGGTGGGTCTCCTTGGGGTTCCATTGCCTGGACGTTGTCGTCTGGCATCCCCAAGCAGTTTAGGGGTGGGGTTCATCGATGAAGACAGTGGCTGAGAAGAGTCTTTCTCATGCAATTTCGAAAGCGTTTGACCCAGCTGTGAATCAGTTTCATGCAGAGAGGGGAAAAGCGTCATGATGGAAGTGGGGGAGGGGTTTGAAACAAACAGGGTCCGCATCATGATAGATTTGGTGGTGGGAAGCACAGAGGGTTAGGAATTGTAATCCGGATGGTGGCTTGCTCAGGGTTGGGGGTGGGGCAGAAATTATGCTAACTGCTTGTAATAAAAGATGCTGGGAGGCAGAAGCTCCTAGCGCTGATTTTTCTCACATATAGTGGTGTTAATGGGTGCTGAAGCTGTACGAATAAACTGTGTTTGGTTCCTGCAAATTTGTAAGTAATTTGTTACCATTGGAAGCATTAAAGCCTGGGCACATAACATTTTGCAAACCTGTAAGTTTCCTGCACTGCCATTGGAAGCATTAAAGCCTGAACACATAACAACTGGGACATTTGTGGAGGGCTGCCATCATCCTGCCCTCTGCATCCTAGACTGATGCTTCTCTGTTTCCCTGCCCCCTGATGCCAACATTGCCAATGCCATAGCCTTGCCTATGGGCTGGATATGGCCCACAGACCATAAAATGGCCAGGCCTGGAAAGGATCACAGTGCCTATCCTGGGCCAATGGTGTTTCTTGATTGAAAGCTGTCATTTGCATTTCAATAATTTGCCATACAGAGGCAGGTGTGCACAGATTTCAGATGAGAGTGAGATGCACATTTTTCTTTCTTATCATCCTGTGCAATTCCTGTGGGTGACTTCTTTCTGTTATGGGTCAAATAACAATAATGATGACATCACCAGATAAAATAATAGCTAAGTTAATATGACCTGGTAGTACCATCAATTGAGGGTAACCAAGTATGGCAATTGAAGGAAATAAAATTATATTACATTGCAAGGTATGCAGCAAACTGTCAAAAGATAGAAGCATTTTTCAACATTGTTGAAAACTTATTATAAAACATAGCTATTAGTTTTGTCCAAGCTCTATTCTCTCCTCCTTATGAGTGTCATTTTAGATGAATACAAATTTTATGCTGTTCTCTCTTTCAATCTTTCTTTCTCTATGGTTCTTACAAGTTGGATTACTGCCAAGAGGTTGCTGAATCTTGCTGACTGGTGCTAGAAAGTCCAGGGCTCTTTAAGTACTCTATGGTGTCAGTTGCCATTAAGACAAGGGAATGTAATTTGAACTTCCCTGTTTAAAATGTGCATCTTAGCATGGCTGTTAGCCACATTTCTGGTTGTTCAAATATTGTAAGGCTTTAGAAAATAAATATCACCATTAGGTTAATGAGTAACTTGGAATTTCCAGTGAGTGTTTCTATAGACAGTGCTTGTCTTATCCAATAATTCTGAATTCATAACAACTCTGTAACTTAATTCAACCAGTATTTAATTTGGCCTTTTCTGCTCCCTCCCACTCCTAGGACCATTCAGCTGATTAAAAGTCATAGTTCAAATCTGTCAGAATTAGTTGCAATCCAGCCAGCACACAAACAAATAATTCAGCAGGCTTCATTAAGTAGAAAAATTTTCTTTATATATAATAATATAAAACATAATGCATGTATACAATATCCATGCAGGCTTTTCCAACACAATAGAAAGAAGAAGAAGTATGTACAAAATGGAAGCACAAAATGGAAGCAAGAAATGGAAACAAGCAATGCCATTGCACTCTAACTCTAATATACAGAACAGTTAAACTAAGCCATGCTCAGGGTCCTAGCTGTCTGCCACCAAACAGTCCACATTGGCTGATCTAGTTGCTATGCCTATTCCAGTTAACAAATACATCTACACTGACAAAAATCCTATTGAAACTGCAGATAAGTTGATTATTATTACATTACATTTATCTTGCGTGGCTCTGTGTGTAGATACATACATACTGTAACTGCATACAAGTAAAACCAATGACTAAAATATAATCATTCTAGATTATGTAGAATTAGCATATTCCACTGAAATATAATTATTCTAGTCTATGTAGAATTAGCATATTTAAAAAAATCTTTTAATCTAAGGAAATCATGAAATCATGAATCTACTCTCCTTCCTTGGTAGATAGTCATACTGGTGCTCCCACTTAGCCCATAGACCCTACCATAGTTACAATCTCAGTTACTACATATTTGTCTTTATCTATGGGCCGTAAGAGATGAATAAAGGGATATTTGCAGACAATTCTCACAAAGCATTAAGGGAGAGGGAGAATAATCTATTGTCAGTATACATGATTATAAAAGACTCACCTGATTTGAAACGATTATTTGTAATCCACATAGTCCATTTGTCTTTGGTTAAAGAGCTAATGCATAGGTAGGTGAGATATTAAAACCTAATGTTTAATGGTTAGTTATGGATGGAGAGAATGTTAAAGCTTTAACAGGATGAAAAAAACCTCACATAGGTTGTGACCATAGCCCATAGAAATAATAGTATATCTTTTACCTGGGAAAAATATTATGACAAATCACAATATTATGATGCAGAAATTGCACACTAAAAACAAAGGTATATTAACGCTGTGATATTACCCATTGTAACATGGCTTTGAAAACTAGACCATCAGAAAGACTGATTGATGAAAAGTTGATGCTTTTGAACTGTGGTGCTGGAGGAAATTGTTGAAAGTATAATTCAATACCAGATAAAATAAAAGTAGATCATTAATAATGAAGCTACTTTGCATATACAGTATAATACAAAAGCAAGACATTGGGTGGAGGGAGATGAATGCTGACACTTTCTATTCTAAGAAAGTAAAATAAGATGATAATAAAAGATGGCTTGATACTAATGACACAAACATGAGTTTATAAGTACCAAAGAAGCAGATACTGACAAATAAACCAAACAAATGATGTTCTATTCACAAAGAATTAGAAACAAGTCAATGACTGAACAACAGGCAATAGTATTCATTATGCTCCCCAAAAAATGTTTTGGTAAAGTACAAACCAGGTTTTGCATGATTTATTTCCAGCAGAGATTTAGCTACACATGAATTGTTAGCCTTGGCAGGTATCATATGATTTTTCATGATAGCATAGGCTTTTTACACTATTGGAAAACATCTGCAAAATCACTTGAGATTTCTCATTAGCAATCACATGATAGTTTCATATTCTATGCTGAGGTTTCAGCATATATGGTAATGAAATACCTATTTGTGTATATGTACAGTAGACACACCAATAGACATGTATCTGGACACAATTTGGCTTTAATGAAGTTTGCAGTATATGACATTGTGGTATGTGAATGTCCTGTTGCCAATTCCAGTTCAAATCCTTCACTTTAATGCTTTTCCTTTTCTTTCTTGTTTGGGGCTATTCTACATTTTCGTACAGATATTCTATCAGATATAAGGGAAATGCATCAGGGAACTGGAAACAGAGATGGAAACTACCAAAGAATTTCAGATATATTTTTAAATGTCACCTTAAATGGAAAACTAAATAAGATCTAGAGTAGTAAAAAGATGATATTGAAAAAAATATGTGGCAAAAAATTGGATAATAGAAAAAAGTGAAGGTATTCATTTATTTATTTTTGTAATAATGGATCAAACATCACATTGGAATTTTGGGACTTTCAATCCCAACACATGGAAACTTGGTTGGGTCTGGGTAAAATAGTTTTTACATTACAGTTCTAGTTAGTATTCTGGTTATGACATTCTGGATTAACTATTCTATATTTTTCAAAACATTCCTAGGCAGAGCACATGGTAATGTATACAAATAATCTGATTATCCATTTTGGTGGCTAGAATAATTTAGGTTCATTTCTGAGAAGAACAGAATGTGATGCTTTGAAGCCATATCATTTTGACGTCATGAAGAAATATCTTTAGCTCAACTACCCCATGAATTGATCTACTGAGGGGGAAAAGTCATTTTGGTTTCTCTTTGAGTGAGCTATTTTATCCCTATATGCCTGAATGATTCCTTTGTTCTTGGCCATCTCCTCTTTTCAGCCTTCTGTTCTTGGGATTCACCCAAGGGTTTTTCTTTGTTATTTTATTAAGTGCACATTTAGTATATTAGCATCTTGACATTCCTTCTAACCATCTGTGATTGGGAAACAATATTTAGAGCAATTGTCAAAGCTTAGCTTAGATAAATCTAGTGGAAATATTTTTATGTAATAAAGGTTGTCTAATATTAGCAATCATTACATTACTGTAAGTAATTAAATGGAGGTATCAGAATAGTGCTACACGATAGGATTTTATTGCCTTGTTATTGCTAGTTAGTCATGCATGTTTTTTTTCCCAAAGGCATGGTGGGAATATTAAAAAGTTTTATTTCAGTTTAGAATTACCAAATGATATTACAGGTACAACTAAACAGTTGGAAGAGATATAGTGAAACTGGATGAAATTTAGAATAAACTGGGAAAAAAGGTGTGATCAAATACTCTTGAGAGTTCATTGTTAAACAATAAAATAATTGTGTATCATTCCCTGCAAATTTATTGTCAGTTAGTAATCCTTTTCCTAGAGTTCTGGAATGATGATCTACTAGAGCCTTTGGTGACTAGTATACTGTTGTAGACTTGAGAATACATGTTTTGAACTCCATATAGATACTGTAGATAGAATCTCTCATTACAATATAAAACTTCATATTCCTTTAGTAAATTAATTACTAGAAACTAATAATGACTGTTTGAAATCTACCTTTTCTCGAGTGTTTTTATTATGTATTTGTATGTGCTAATCACATCTCTTTACTTCAAAATTAGATAAAATTCTTGCCAAAAGTATTTGGTTTTGCTGCCAGCATTCTAACGCCATGCAGATATTTGTAGCTTAATAAAAACAGAATATCTTGGCACTGAAGTGGCATGAGATAGATGAATAATGAGAAGCTAGAGATAAAGAAGGAAGTAATAATGTTACAACCATTCTGGAACCTGAATGTTAGGAGAAAATGCTTGTCACTTTTCCGGTTTCATATCCTGTGTCTGATCCATTCAGTGAAATATTTTGGACTGGCATTATCAGTTAATTTAAAATACACACTTCTCATGTGTACACACTTAATTCAAACAGAATCCAATGAAAACAAAATAAAGAGTAAAGAATATTAGTAGTTCAGTAGTGGAATCTAAGAAAGAAATAGATGCTACAGTTTATATGTTATTTATGATTTTTCATTACCACTGTTTGTGTTGTTTTTAATTGTGCTGAAAAAATTTATTGTAAAGTAATTTTTTTTAACATTAATAATTAATTAATTATATGCCATTAATTTGACAGCTCCTAGAAATGACAGATATATTTTCTTCAGGAGAATTTGTCCCCAACCTGGACCTTCAAGTTGGCACTGCTACACCATTCCCATTGTAATAAAGTCTATTTACCTTGCTGTTGACTGTCCCCTTTCTTCTATTTCAGTGGTGGAGAACCTATGGCACACATGCCAGTGGTGGCACTCAGAGCCCTCTCTGTGGGCAAACACACAGTCACCCCAGCTCAGGTCCACCACGTTTCTCCATGATGTTTCTCACTTTCTCGTTTGCAGGGAACTTAAAAAAAAAAGTTAAGTCAATCAATTCCAACTTCTCCCAAAAGAAAAAGATCTGACTTCCCAGATGTCAGTTGCTTTTCCTGCAGAGCTGCAGGTGTTGTGATGCCCCGCTTTCCCACTGGCCAGCTGGTCTTTGGCTCTCCAGCGCATGTGTGGATGCACATGCGCCTTGCAGCTTGGGCAGTCGGTCTCTAAAAGGTTCGCCTTCACTGTTCTATTTACTCCTAACTTCCCACCATTATAAACCTTTATAAAGCCAATTCTTTACATAATGTATCCAAAGTGTAATAATTTGAGCTTCTTCATTTGTGTCTCAAGTGAGAACTCTTAATTGATTTGTTTGATGATCCATCAAACAATTTTTTTTTGTTTGGGGGGGAAGGAATTTGCGGGAGGTTTTTTTGAGGGGGGGGGAAGGAGTTTGCCATAGTGGTATTTTTAGGAGTTCTCTACTAACTGCTGCTGGGTTGATGAGTACTGTTTAAATGCCAAATCCTTCACTGTTGGAACTTCCTTCTGAGTTGGATATTTTGAAAAGATTTGCATTGTTTTTCAATATTCCCATTTTCAGTGTCTTTACAGGTATTGTTGTAATATTAACAGACCCTCTGAAATTCTTTGTTAAGTTCCTTTCTAAGTTTACACTGATTGTTCTGGTAACCAATTTGCTTTTGTTTGTTTCTTGATCTTTCATATTTCTTTTTAACAACTTCCTTAAGTTCATTTTAGAGTTCCTCTAGTTCCCTTTCTACCAAGTCAAGACTTTGAAGCAATTCTAGATGTTATCCTCAGAAATGATGGGTATGTGCTGAAGTCATATTATGGAAACTGGTTGGATTATTTATTCCACTTTAGCTTAACTTGGAACTTGCACATGAACAGTTTGTGATCTACTCCATAATCAGCCCATGGCTATTCTAATTTAGCTTTCTACCTCCTTGTATGAATTATAGTCAATCTGATTCTGTGTGCTCCATATGGTGCTGTACATGGTTATATGAATCTTTGCGGTTGTTAGACAACTATGTTGTCAATTAAAAATAGGTCATATTTGTAAGTCTTAACCATGAGGATAGATAACAATCTAAGTTAAATCTTATAATTATATACTTAACAAGTATATAATTATTGTTTCATCCCATTATTGGAACAACATTATTTACTGTATAATAATATTATTGATTGAGCCATGGTGGCACAATTGTTAGAATGAAGGACTGCAGGCTAACTTACTGTTCATTCCAGGAGTTCCATTCTAAATGGCTCAGGATTGACTCAGCGTTCCATCCTTCCAAGGTCAGAAAATGAGGATCCAGATTGTTGGGGCAATAGGTTGACTCTGTAAACTGCTTAGAGAGGACTATAAAGCACTGTGAAGTGGTATATAAGTCTAAGCACTATTGCTATTAACAGAATTATTAACACGACTCTGGACCAATTACTATACTTTAAGAACAAGTATATTTTTCTTGGCTATATCTTAAGTCTATATCCTTTATCAGTGTGGATTTTTCAGTTGAAGAATTGGCCAAAAAAATTATACAACACTGAAAGGAGAGTTCTAAACCTAATTTGAGCAATGATTTGTTACGTACTATTTGTTGAAAATAAAAAACTTTTTTTCAGCAAATGGGCAACAGCGAAGACTTTTGAGCAATATATTTTGTGGCATTTATATGAATGAGATGAAATTTAGAAGCTTTCTTTATATTGTTATTTGTCTCATCTGTATGTATGTATATGGCATTACCAATTTAATTTATAATAGAAAACATCCATACATAGATGAGATATAGGGGCACATAGCTGTATAAATCAAAGGGGAAATGTTATAGGTATATGCAACATAAAACTGATACCATCACTGAAACAATCACCCAACCTTAAATTATATGATTTTATATGACCACAGGGAAATCCTTTTTAAGAATTCCATCTGCTCAACCCAATATGTGACCCAAGTTGTAAACATCATGATTATCATGTGGCTTACCAGAACTATCATGAAAAAACTAGTTGGTACTCTGGACTTAAAAAGTATCCTAGGATCAGAGCTATAATTCTACAGGGGTGTATCAGCCTGATCTAGAAATTTGAAATTTCTTCCAGGAAACACTGCAGGTAAGCAAATAACTAATTTAGTACTAGATAAGGAAGTTGCCTTTTTAAATCCAGACCTATATCAAATGCTTGCTGTGCAAGGAAATTAAACTTACATCTTGAATGTATATTAGTTTTTGTCATATGTTAGACTTTTATCTTTGGCATGATAAAAAAAATATTAAAGGAAAAAACTCATTCTGAAAGTAGAAAAAAACAACTATAATGAACAGATACTCATTTAACTGTTATTGCCAATTAATAAATTCCATTAGTTTTCAATAGCTTCACATAGCTATTTAAGTCCAAGTGAATTTAAACAGCAACTAAACCATGAGGATAGATAACAATCTAAGTTAAAGCTGACTTGAATGAGTTTTCATGTTTTATGCATATTTTCTTTATCTGACACTACTTTAAAATGCAGTTGTGGAGTGAGCTTGAATCTGCCACGCATTGTGACCAAGATTCAGATTCAACAGATAAGACGAGACATATGAAATAGTTCCCTTAAGCTGCATAATAAAGTTTATGTAGCAAACAGAAATGAAAGATAGCTATTTCTGTTTCCACATTTAATGACAACTTGATCCAAAAAAAGTATCGTTGGACAATCTGCTGCTTACATATAATTCAATTCTTGGCTTTATAGCTATATTCTCAGTTCAGTTCTATGGGCCTGTTAATGGTAAGCTGATTGGAGAACTTTCATTTTAAAAGTAGAATGTAGAGACAAAACAAACAAATGTTTGTGGAATTATTAATTAGATTCAGCTTTCTTTGTGCTTTGCCACAATAGAATAGTTCTTAGAATCTTCTTTAAGTCTATATTTTTTTTCTTTCAAGGCTCACAATGGCATTATGCTCATAGTAATGCTGTCAAAGGAGAGTATATAAGGGATTAAAAAATGACAGCTATTTGGATGCTAAAAGCATTTCTAACACTTGTGACAGTAGGAAAACTAAACTGAAAAGAGAAATAGATTTTCTCTTGCCAATATTCAGAAGACTCACTTTTTTTTACCTTAAATTAAAACCTAAATTAAAACACATTTTAAATGAACTTTAGAATGCTTTTAAAGTGTTTGTTTTTTGCTATATGTTCAATGTAAGATTCCTTAAATGTCAAATTCTTTAACTATCTCTAAAAAATTTTTTAAAAAAGGCATTCTTAATGGTTTTTAGAAATGGAACTTCTGAGTTAAAATGACAAATAAAACCTGACTTGAAAACTAAGTTGGTTTAATTAGTTAAACCAGTCTGAATATTAAAATCCTGTACTGTTCCAATCCTTAGTTTTTATGATGCTATAAAACTAAACTGACTTTGAAGTTTTTATTCAAAGAGCGCTTATCAACCATTCTTCATCAATTGAAAGAAAGTATGAAGAAGGATGTCACAATTTTCGGACCTAGGTTCTGTAGTAGTCAGCATTTTATTGAGGATTTGGTGAAGAGAAGAAGAAAATTTGTATGAAATTTACAGATGAGTAAAGATTCAGTGGAATAGTTAATACTTTAACAAACAGAAATAAAATGTAAATTTATCTTAATAATTTAGAACAATGGTTTGAAAATTAGTGATGAAAAGTTCCCCACTTAATAATCAGAAAACCCATGTTTAGGTCCAGTTGCAAATATCTATCATGGCAATACAATGAAAAAGAGTAATATTTGAATCAGCTGTTGCTGTTGTTCAGGTTGAACAAGAAACAGCATCTGATGTATCTGCAAAAAGGGCAAATGTTACGAATGTATTAGTGGAAAAGGAATTAGTAGATGTCATGAATAAATAGTTCCAATTTCATCCTATTCTGCATTAGTTTTATGCCATCTTAAGTATTATGTAATTTCTGGGCACTAGAAAGATTAAAAGAAAATGGACCAGAGGGCAAGAAGAATGATTAGAAAGTTGAGTATATAAAAGTACTTCAAATATCTAAAAGTGTGAGCATAAAAAAAAGTCAGGTTTGGAAAACATAGAATAATGGGTTACCCTAAAATACATGTAAGTTAAATCAGTCTTCAGAACTCATTAGTTATTTCTTCAGTGCTGATCAAAATTGTTTGTAGAAACCATCAAATCAGCCTATAATGGCTCCAATAAGAAATATGCCATTACCTGAATATGTTTTGAAAAAATGAATACTTTTTTGTTATTCATATCACAAACATTACAAGTCCCAGTTGTCCTAAACTAATTATGGATCCTGCCCTCCCCATCATAAAATTGGCTTGAAGCTGATATACTAATATCTAATGATAATAATCACTAAAATGATTCACTGTGGTGACCCCTAATGGGAACAGCTGAAAGAAGAAGAAAAATAATTAAGATATGTCTTAAATAAAAATTGACTTTAATTTAAATAAAATAGTCTCTTAAGAAATAAATCCAGTGTTGAACGATTGGCCCGGGCAACTGCATGGTTTGTGCTAAATATGAGTTAAAATCTCTTAGCTTCAAAAGTGCTGCTGTATAATATGAAAAACCAGAACAGGAACAATACAATTCAAAAGTTTATAGAAGTGCACTCATATGCAATTATGATGATAATATCTAAGGAAACTGACTGATGGTTTACATCCAGTTAAACAGATCAAAATATATTCTTGATACTTAAATGGAATAATCTAGGCTAATGAGACTTCATTTTCTCCAGGCTAAGATAAATGATACAAATCAAAAGTACAAAAATAGAAGTAACAAAATTGGTAGTACAGGAAAGTTAACATGATGTTAACTCAGCCACATGCCAAATAGGGCCAGTTACATTTTGATTTACATTTTCTCAAACTATCCAAAAGGGCATGTCAAAGGATTTCCTGCTTCTCAGCAAATAACATGAATGAGGACAAAATAATTGTCAAGCAATAAGCACACATTTCTGATTTAACTATGAACATTTCTTTTGCTTTTAAAAGGCACTTTAAGATTTGCATGTTTAAGATTTAGTTACTCAAAATTTTAGTCTGTTTTTAAACTTAGTGACAAGATTTCAGAGCTAATAGCAGAAATGGGCAATTCATTTTCCCAAGGGGCCAAATGAAAACTTAGGCTGTTGTGGAGAACTGCTGCTAACCCATTCTCCTCTGCCACTGCCCTGCTGCCTTGCCATCCACCACCATCCTGCCCTCATCATTGCTGCCACTCTGGCATGACCACCCTCTCCACCACCACCCCATTCCCACCACCAAGGGCCAGACTCAATATAGTAATTTTGTGCTAAAGTTGAACATGAAAAAGATATGGATAGTGTGGTTTACTATTAATATGTTTGAGGACTGCATACCATTAGCCAAACCTGGGCGTTTTATAGTTCATGATCACCTATGGGTGATCCCAGTCTGGCCCCTGGTGGTGGCAGCGGGAGGCAAAGTGGTGGCAGTGGCGGGGTGGCACAGAGTGATGGTGGTGATGGGGGGGCAGCATTACCTTTACTCAGGAGTAGATCCAGTGAACTGAACAAGATTTACTCTTACATAAGTGTACCAAGGATGGTAATGTATGGCTAAGGAGGACTAATCAACCATGAAAATCAGGGGGTGATTGAATACATCTCATGTTGCAGCCTGGTATGTTTTTTTTGCTGCAGCTAAAAGGGACTCTTTTGTTATGACTGCAGTAAATAAATAAACAATGCACAGATGATTTTAATTTAAGGAAGACATTTAAATAGTCTGTTCTAATGTGGAGAAAAGCAAGAGATAAATTCAACCAGCAAATTGCTCAGCAAATTTCTGAATTCATTACTTTAAAAATATGTAGGCAATGAATTGTAATTATGTGCCTCCACATTCAGCTCTTTGAAAGCCTGTATGAGGTGTCTTGTAAATCCACAGGGATGTTTTTTCCAAGCTGATTAGTGGAGATTTTTAAACAGGAGCAGGAATAAAGGAGTGGGGAGAAAAGATCTAATAGAAATGTTGACAGACCATTAACTAGAATATCACTAATGGGTGCACGAGTAGATAGAGATGTTTTTAATTGTAAGGAGGTTAATTGGTTTGCAAAATTTGCATTCTGTTTTTTTTCCCCTTTAGTGGTGGCAGTTTCAGCATATTCATTGATATAGTTGGCTATTATCTTAAGAGGATTCAAAGATTCATAACATTTTCCTAAACAAAACAAGTGGAACATTAGCTTGTTAATGGGGCTGCCTCAAGAAGAGAGCTGGCTGACTTAGAGCTTATTTAAATAGAAACAGGCAAGTGGAACAGGCTCTATTTTAACTACTCAAAGTTACACCAGTGCTGAAAAAAGTAACTTTATGACCCATTTCACTCTCATGACTGTTGCAGCATCCTCATGGTTACGTGATCAAAATTCAGACATTTGGCAACTGGCTTATATTTATAATGGTTGCAGGGTCTTGGGGTCGTGTGATCATGTTTTGTGATCTTTTGACAAGCAAAGCCAATGGGGAATCCAGATTAAGTTTAAATCAATGTTACTAACTTAACAACTGTGATTCACTTAACAACTATGGCAAGAAAAGTTGTAAAATGGGAGAAAACTCACTTAACAACTGTCTCATTTAGCAATGAAAATTTTGGGCTCAATTGTAGTCATAAGTCACCTACCTGTATATTTAGGTCTAAACACTCAGTTCAATGAAAATCAGAATATTAAAAAATCATTACTCTTATTGCAATCCCTCAGTCTTGAAGAAAAGAGTGGTGTTAAGAGGGTCAGGGAAGAAGGAAGTTTACATGTAATAAATTTAAATGTACATTTAATGGTTTTGCATATAATAATATTTATTTATAAGGAAAATAAGATGCTAAACTTGGGCATATACATCCTATTTTCCTACAAGATTTCTCAAAGCTGACAAGTAGACTGCATTAATAATCACTGTTCCAATATCTTGCCTTCTAAAATTTTAAGCAGTAATATAATAAGTGTACACAATTTTGAATTGCCAGGAATTCATTTGCTTTGTCAGCCCTGTAGGACAGATGAGACCAAAAACAAACATATAAGTCTGAACTGAGAAGTCATGGAGCCTGAATCCCTTTTTACTGTATTAAAACATTTCTAGCAGGGTTTTTCAACCTTGGCAATTGCCAAGGTCGAGAAACACTGAGTTACAGTAAGAAGAATCTTGCAAATTTCAATATGTTCCCTTTCTTCCTCACCTTATCTTCCTGAGATTTAGGGAGGGTCCAGGGTGTTTTCTTATGTTTGTTTCTTGGACTGGGCATGGGCTGCCCTTGTCAGATTGTTGCCTTTGCTAATGGATCAATCCACTCTCCTTCAGTACCAGTCTCTATGTACTCTGCATCCTATTAAAGGATTCATGTTGGCTAAATTGATGGACTACTCCAGAATGTATGCACAGGAAACACAGCAGTAAGAAATACCTTGGTGAGCAAGCAGAGGCAACCAAAAAAGAAAACAAGCCCACACCAGTGCTTTGCTTATTACAAACACAAAGTTGCTTATTAACATTTCTAGTTTTGAAAGATCAGCTAGAAGATGAGGAAATACCACAGTTGTTCAACACAAGCAGAATCTGCTTAACAATACCAAATAGCCACAGAGATGCTTTGGATAAGAAACCCTGTGAGATCAGCCCCCAAAGCCCACTTATCTTGCATCCAAAGTCACCCAGTAATTGTCAACCCTACCAGGCATGTCAGGTCAGAAAACAGACTCCTTGAGAAATACTGAAACTTTATTGTTATAATTTAGAGTAACACAATATTGACAGCCTGGCAGTTTGCTGTCTCTCTTTCTTATACTAGAAAGTGTTATGCCATAGTCTGTTAAGTTTCTTACTAATATTCTAATCTTTTGGTGTGTAAACCATGCTTTGCTAACTATTGCATTCCTCTTCAAAGACCATTTTTCTGTCTACAGTAGCCTACCAAATATATTCAGGAAGATAAGAACTGAAAGGCAATGTTATCTACTTGTTATTATCTAGTGAAAGGTGTTTGTGATGCAGTTTGGCTTCTTATGATTCACCATGATGTAAACAGCAAAAGATACTAATACTTTTTGTTAGTCTCCCCTTCCATGAATTTGTTCCTTCGAAAACTATGTAAATTAGGACTTTATCAGAGCTAATGAAAGTCTTAAAAGGCAAAAGGTAAAGGTTCCCTTCGCACATACATGCTAGTCATTCCCAACTCTAGGGGACAGTGGTCATCTCTGTTTCTAAGCCGAAGAGCCAGCACTGTCTGATGACGATTTTATGGTCATATGACCAGCATGACTAAATGCCAAAGTCACATGGAATGCTGTTACCTTCCCAGCAAGATGGTCCCTATTTTTCTACTTGCATTTTTTACATGCTTTGAACTGCTAGGTTGGCAGAAGCTGGAGCAAGTAACGGGAGCTCACTCACGGTGCTAGGGATTCGAACCACTGAACCACCGACCTTTCTGATCAACAAGATCAGCATCTTAGCCACCTAGCCTACATATGGATATACAGGTAATTCTCCAGTTCATTTAATGACCATTCAAAATTATACTACCACTGAAAAATGTGACTTATGACTGTTTTTACACTTATGACTACTGCAGCATCCTCATGATCGTGTGATCAAAACACTTGACAACTGACTCATATATACAATGGTTGCAGTGTCCCTGGGTTGGAGGTGATTACCTTTTGTGACTTTCTTATGAGCAAAGTCAATGGGAAACCTAGATTCACTTAACAACTAACTTATCAACTGCAGTGATTCAGTTAGTTTAACAACTAAGGCAAGAAAGATTGTAAAATGGGGCAAAATTCACTTTGTAAATATTTTGCTGAGCAATAGAAATTTTGGGCTCATGTGGTCGTAAATCAAGGACTACCTATAATATGTTTTCCAAATGCATAAATAGCCATATGTGGAAGGGGTGGAATTTACTGTCACTTATTCTGATCCAGAAAATTTCTTAACGTTTGTAAACATTAGCTCAAAGGATACCATGTTACTGGATTATTCAGTAATGATAATGCAATGGTGATCAAACAAATTCCAGAAAAAGCATAGTGGAATATCTAACAGATGTCTCATTTTGTTTCATGATCTCATCCGGGTAATCCCGAATTGGTTATCCCATTGGATTACTGATTAATTAATCCAGTATTAATCATTTTGCATGATGGCCATCTTTACCTTAGCCTTCCAGGTATTGTTTAAAATCAACCTTTTTCTTGAGTGAGCTTGCACTTTATGCAATCTCACTAAGTATTATTTTAATGTGCTGTTTCTTTGGAAAAGTTTTGTTAAAACTATTGTTTGCATGAATATATTTCTTGTTTACATTACTGAAGTTTTAATCCATTGGAATCCCTTTAATCCATAAATTCCTTAGGATTTACTGATAATATTGGAAATATATTACAATAAAAATAAAGAATATAAATTCTAGTAAATCACCCTTTGTTTGGATGTAAAATAAACACAAAACAAGCAACTGAAAAACAGATATGTGACCAGCAGCAATTGTTTCATTTTTATATTGTTTCTTAAACATCTTTGTGGAATATGGAACATAGTGATAACTGAAAAGCTTCTATTAGTTGTTACATTTCCTACTATATTTCAGTATGAACTATTCTTTTACATATAATCTATCACTCTTTGAGCAGGCAATTCATTTGTTAAGGTGTTCAACACCATATTTTGATCAAATTATAAAGAATCTCTTCTTAAAGAAATAAAAAAATGTATAGCTTTATATGTATGCATATTGTATTACAGTTTATATAATTTAAAGCATTTTGCATAAATGTCTCAACAGTATTGTTCTTAGATTTGAGGTACTGCTACATTCATTTTCTCTCAGAATAATGTATTGTCGCATTTTAGACTATATCATTACTATTAGGCATATTTTAACTTATCTGTTAAATATGAATTAATTCTGCTTAATATGAATGTGTGATAATATATAAAATTGACATAAATGGCAGAAAAGAAATCCATGGCCATAAGTTCCAATAATGAAACTGAATTCCATAATTTTAAATTATTAACAGTCACAATTGGTTCAAAGAGGATATGGTTTATATTTCCTGCCCTGTTTTAAGTAGCTTTGTTGTTTGGCTTCTTTGTGATTTGCATTTGTAGACCCCTTCCAGTGAGGAGGACTGAAAATCCAACCAAACATTGGAAAGGAGGCTACAAATCCATCTCATGTATAGTTATGCTATAGGACAGGTCAAACTCAGTTTCATTGAGGCCTTCATCAGGGGACGAGGTGAGTGTGGCCAAGGTGGGTGTGGCCAGTTCAATGTCACATAAATAGAGAGCACCTGTGGTGGCCTGAGCACTCTGCCAGCGAAAATAGGCTCCCGAGTTCCATTTGCAGCTGCAACGGCCTCCTGCAACCCTCTGTCAGCAAAAAGGGAGCTCAGGAGGCCCACACAAGCTCCGTTTTGGCTGCGATTACCTCCTGCAATCCTCTGCCAGTGAAAATGGAGCTCAGGATGGCCACGTGCAGCCCTGCTATAGTTACTATCTTGTAATAGAGTTATAGTATAGAATTGCAATTTTAAACATACAGTATATATGTGAAAGCAGTTTCCATTGAAATAAGTGGGGTTTATTTACAAATAAATAACACCAACAAGAATTAGGAATGCCTCTATGATTAAAAGTTAACTTTATGAAACAGTATTATTATTATGTCAGGTTTGTATTTTACCATTTTGTGGAGAACCACGGCTTCTACACAATTTGAGTAGATTAAAAATGTGCTTAATTAAATCAGAACATTTTCATTTAGAATATTCCATTTAATAATTACAGAACTTGGAAAGCTGCCAAAATTCTGTAATCTAATCTACTTTAAATAAACAACCAAATGACAAATCCTGAAGATATAAAATGGTAAATATCAATGAAATATTTTTGTATTGTCTAGCTACTCTAGCAGAATCTGCTAGCATCATCTGTAATTTAGTAGAAAAGAATAAGAAATACATATCCCTGTTAGAATAAAAACACTTGTATACTATTTCCAATAAACATTATTCTGCATGTACATTGGCTATTTTCAAAACTATGTATAAAATCGAATACTAGTTAACATTTAAGCAAATATGTTTGACCAGTAATAATGTTAGCAATTGTTTTATAGGAGTATAACCTGATTCAGTAGAAAGTTGAATTTTCTTAGAATTGATTGCCAAGCAATTTTTGTTTAGTTTGATGTTGAAAATGAACTTGTATTTAGAAGTAATACACAGATTAAAAACTCAACTTTATTTTGAAACTTACAGTATGCTTTCTGGAATTTTTGTGTGTGCAATCCACCATTCAAAAATATTTTTAAATATTACGATAATGCATTTTAAAACACATAAAATGTATATTTTCATGAAAAAATCCTAAATGTAAATTATAAAATGTACAATTTAAATATAAAATCCACATTGCATTGTATCAAATTGTAACTGAAAGTAAAATTACTTGTTTAAAGCTATAAAGGGAGACATGGCATAAGGGGAAAATGAGAGCATGTTCAGTAAAGTTTTGAGGCTCTTCTTGAGGTTGAAGAAAAAATGCTTATGGGTAGAGAAGGAAGAGACTTCAGTAACTGGAGATACACTATAAACATTTATCTATGTTTACACATAGGCTTGTATAGTTACAATTTATTAAACTAATGTATTTAGAACAGAACAGAACAGAACAGAGTTGCATGAAGCTTAAATTGTGCTGAAGAAGGATCTTCTTTTAGTATAGCAATAGCACTTAGACATATATCACTATATAGTTCTTAATAGCACTTTCTAAGTGGTTTACAGAGTCAGCATATTGCCACCAAAATCTGGATCCTCCTTTCACTGACCTTGGAAGGATGGAAGGCCAAATCAAGTTTGAGCCTGTGATAATCGAACTGCTGGCAGTCAGCAGAATTAGTCTGTAATATAACATTCTAACCACTGCACCACCATGGCTCTCACATTCTAAACAAAACACATATGTTGTTGCTATTGGTAGAACAACTGCCTTAACCATGGCTCCACTTATTTATTGGCTGCACAAGTCAGGTGATCACAACTTTGTCCTATATGCAATGCAGTATTTATAACATTTCTGTCAAATCCACAACGTTATTCACATGTTACTGCTAGCGTATCCATTTATTATCCATGGTTGCTTATTCAATAAAGTTGAGATCAGAGCTATCCATTATATCCAACATTCACCAACTGCTACAATAAAGCTTGGCCCAAGATTATTATTTTCAAATAAACCCAAAGATACTAGCTGAATGTCTAAACATTCAAGTGTCATGATCTAGACCAGATCATTTAGAATACCTCATTAATTTCAATAGTAGAACTAATGCATCCATGATCATTTAGTAACTCTAGGAAGTTTCTTTCAACATAGAACCTTCTGCATTTACAAATATTATTTCTGTTTTTTTGGTAAAAATTTTATTAAATTTTCAACAACGAACAAACAAACAACTACACAAACCTCAAACAATATATATATTTTTTGAGAGCAGCAAGATCCCGAATTATCACTTCTCCATACAGAAATAAGCTTAATCACATATTCATCTATTGTG
>JAEANM010004986.1:0-20120 GCA_017656035.1 Myanophis thanlyinensis
GGGTCAGGGGGTGGAGCCTGGCCCTATTTATACGTTTTGTTTCTCAGTCATAGATCTAGGAAAGACAAGACATAACCTATTTATCTATGGATTATCTCTCTACATTCGACGGAGAATACCTTCACCATTACTCTATATATCTCTTCAATCACTATGATTATTAGGAGTGCTCCTGATGTGTATACTGTATCCAAGTTGGGAGAGTGCCATCTTGTGGTTACTCTTTGGCAGGCTTTTTCTGTGGTGTTACATTCTGGAGTGTTTTCCTCTCTGAAATTTATAAGATGCCTTGTACTGCATGGTTTCGTGCATTATGAAGACTTGCTTTTCAGCCCAGCCTTTTTCCTGTGAATAGTGGTTGAAAGGTACTATTTTGTTTTATTTTCCTTCCCCTCCCCACAGTCTGTCCTCTTTTGCTAATTCAGCCCTGCAAATGCCACTCTAGTCTAGCAAGGACCAGAAATAAGTTTTGAAAATGGCTGCCTGTATATGTGGAGAATAAACAGTCATGATATAAATTAACTATTTCCTTTCCACTACCACCACTTTCCCTTGTATGTGACTCCAGCCCTTTTATTTTAAAAGATATAATTCGAACTAGTAGTTAAGGCACTATTTTAAAGCTTTAGTTTAGTTTCTCGTTGGACTACTTTCTCTTTCTCTCACAGCTGCAGGAAGAAGATACTGGTAAGTCATTTCTGCAAATACTGCCAAGAAAACTGCAGACACCTACCGTATTTACCTGCAGTCCCTCCTTGTCCCCAGGAGCCAGGAGTGACTGAATGGGCCATAGCTGACCTTTTGTTTATGCTAACTTGCCAGTTAAGCATTTGGGGACATTAAGGTATTCCTTGTGATAGGACCATAATGGAGCCTGCCCTGATGGCTGTTAAATGAAGTGTCTCACTTAGCGATCCTCCTATTCTTAATGCAGTCATTAAATGAATGTGCAGGTTATTAAGTGGAGCACAGTGCAGGATAGTTCGGGCAGGTGGGTCTCAGCCTGTGCTAGGCCCTCAAGAGCTTCTCTATCTCCGAGATACCCTGTGCTCTTCTCCCTGCCCTTTAGGTCCCCCACAGACCTTTTCCCCAGCCTTAGGCCTGATTCCCACAACACCAGGCCAAAAATCTCCTCCTCATTTATTCCTTTGAAGAGCTTCCTGGGAGTGCACCTCAGCCAGGACCTCACCTGGAAAAGTAACACATCCCAGGTGATCAGGAAGGCCCAACACTCCATTTCCTGAGAATCTTATGGAAAAACCAGGTGGCGCAGCGGCTGATGATTTCCTTCTACCAGTCAACAATAGAAAGCACCCTCACATATTGTGTCACAGTATGGTATACGCCGGACTAACAACTGCTGACAAGAAGGCACTACAGAGGGTAATGAGCACAGCACAAAAAATTATGGGCTGTCCCACAACCCCACTGGAGGAAATAGCTAGATCCTGCTATCTCAACAGAAAAATTCTCAGGGATGACTCTCACCCTGGACAGCACTTCTTCATACTTCTACCATCAGGCAAGAGATACAGAAGCATAGCCAGCTGGACAAATAGACTGAAAAACAGCTTCTATCCATGGGCCTTCCGACTTCTAAATGCCACATAACACTATCACTAGACATAATACAACAGACTCATTGTGAGAGTGCAATGAAGCAACATGTACATATTAGTGGAATAATGTGTGTGTGCATATAAATATATGTATATGTATATATATCTGTATGTGGAAATGTATGTGGAAATGTGCCAGCCCAGGCACTCCTGGGGTTAGGGATTTATTTATAAGTCTGGAAATGTATTCAGTATCTGAATGTATTCTGTGTTTCTGTGCTTTGTGTGACTGTACCAATGGAGGCTCATCACACATGTTGTGCATTGACAATAAAGGATTGAATTGAATTCAAAGTCTTCCAGAGTCCTGGAATGGATTGCTTCATCGCATGGTTATATGGCACAATTCTGGAAGGGGTGGTCATTTTCAGAGCTACAAGAATGGTGTTTGGCTGCTGGAAATATGGCGGCTGCTTCTGGAATCATGCCATGAACCTGAGGGATAAAGTTCTGCTTTGCTAAGAGAGTCTGCATCTACACCATTTTTTGGAAACCCATGAAAGGCTGTAGATTGCCATTTTGCTACCGCCAATGTGTATGAGGGGAAAGCGACAACTGCAAGACAAACAGTTCCATTTTGTATCCCCAACAATGTTATACATCTCTGCAGAAAGCTTCTGAAAGCTGCAGAAAACTTCTAAAGCACTATGCAAATCATGTTAAGGCAGCAAAAGACAGTGGTTTGACCCAGGGCTTCATGGTGTTGACAGGAAGTGGCTGCCATTTTGCCCTGCTCGCTTGTGGATGAGAATAAAATGGCAGCTGCACAACAAACCTCTCTGTCCTGCTGCCTTAACAAGGTTGCACAGCACGGCAGAAAGCTTCTGAAAGCTGCAAGGAAGCTTTTGCAGTACTACATTAAGGCAGCAAAACAGCAGTTTCTCCCTGGGCTGTGTGGCAGCAACCTGTGAGATGCTGCCATTTTCTCCCATAAGCTTATGGGGGGAAAATGGAAGCTGCTAGACAAACTGCTCTATTTTGCTGCCTTAACAAGATTGCAGTGCTGCAGAAAGCTTCTGAAAGATACAGAAAGCTTCTGCAGCACTGTGCAAACCACATTATGGCAGCAAAATGGAATGGTGTGTCCACGGGCTATGCCGTGTCAAATGGCTAAGTGACAAAAGTGGCCTGTTTCAGCCCTATAGAAGGCTTCAGGACTTTTGAAAAGTTATGTGAGGAGTGGGAATCAGTTCTAAAGCCAGGCGGAAGCTGCTGGCGGAGGGAGGGGATATGGGGAAGGGAGGGGATATGGGGAAGGGAGGGATAATGGGGAGGGGATATGGGGAAGGGAGCCTCTGCGATGTTTCTGCAGTTAGTCATAAGGGCGAATGAACATGAGATTACTTCAGCAACCGTAACTTAGGGGCCATTATAAGTAGCTTTGGGGAGAGGATGCTGTAACTTTGAACAGCCATTAAATGACTGATTGTAAATTGAAGACTACCTGTGTTAAAGAAATAAAGCATGAGTCCAAGTGCTTTGAACTGCATGTTAAGCAAAGGTTGGGGTAAGAGGGAAAAGTCTAATTTGTCTACTATTGCAGATTAATTGCTTTTATAAGCCGTGCTTTTCCCATTGCTATCAATTAAAAGCACAGGAAGCTGCTTATGGAGGTCAACACAGCTCTCTCTCAAAAAGATCAATAAGCAAACACTTCCAATTTATGTGAAAGGGAAAGGTAGGAAGAGATGTTTTTTCATTACCATTTCTATGCCTTTATAGACCCATTATCTGAGGTAAACAACATATTAGTCTGAATCCTGGTAATACTCTGTTCAGTGCGTAATGTCCTACAAAAAGGCATGATGTTTGCTGAGCAAAGGATGAGGGGAAAACTGAAAATGTGAACTTTTTGTTTCTCTACCCTGCTTATTCTGATATCTTGTATTTCATGACTGGCCTGTACCCATGGCAGCCACTTTTTCAGAGTAGGTATATTTCAGATATCCACTAGCAGGAAAGATTGGGGATTATCTAGATGAGAATAGAATAGATGTAGAAGTTGGAATAGCAAGAACTCTAATTTCTGTACTCATTTATCTTTTGCCATTAATATCATACCACATACAACAGTGGTAAACTAGAGGAAATAAAGCCCATCATCTAAGATTCCCATCCGTTAAAGACAGGTTTAAAATAGATCTGTAATTTTTAATATCTAAAATAATAATCTCTGTGGCTCACAGGGAACAAGCTTATTGATGCCATTATGATATTTGGTTGGGTCAAGCCAAAATTTTCAACATCTTTTTCTCTCTGGTATGAAATTTGGAGATAGCATAAAGGGCTATAGGTATTGCAAAATATTTATTTAATTGGTCTAATTTGGGGAAGTTGTTTGTCTTTTAAAGGACTATATGGCTGCCTTAAAACTCTTCAAGAATTAAGACATTCTTTTCATCCATTGAAATCCCTAATCTGTCCATGCAAAAGTAAACCTTGCATTTTGAATGTTATTAAATGTGCTTTGCTGTAGAAGAGGTCCTCAAAGTTACCTGCAGACTGAACGATGTGTATCTGTACTGTATTTCAATTTCCACCAACATCTTTTTATAAAAGATGACAAAAACATAGTGATAATACCAATATTCTAAGCAGTGACTTACAATCTTACAACTGGTAGCCAGTACGGCTCACATAGCACCATTGATATATGAGCATATTGAGAAGTGCCCAATACAGCTCACACTGCTGCATTTTGTACTAGTTGTAGTTTCTAGATGATCTTAAGCCCATTGTATTGCAGTAATCCATTCATGAGGTAACCATTGCATGAGTATCTTAGGGCATCCTACTCTAGGGAAATGGTGCAGTAAGCATACGAGAGTCCTCCTAACTCCCAAGTTAGGCACCAATCTAGAATGGGAAATGCTACTCCATTCAATGATGAAAATGTCCCCAATTAATCAGATCCACTCAGTTTTATCAGGATTGAGCTGAAGTTGTTCTGCTCCATCTGGACATGAAAACCTTCCAGATAGTAGGTCAGTATATTGCTAGACTCACTTGTTCAACCCAAGGATGAGATATACAGCTGAGTATAATCAGCATACTGATGATGCTGAATCATAGTGGTTTCATATTGGGCCATGGGCGCAATCTCTCTCTCTCCTAGTCCCTCTGCAGAACAAGAAACTGATCAATAAGTAGAAAGTGAACTGTTGTAGCACATGGATTGTGACACAGCTCAGATCAGAGAGGCAGCTTGGTCTAGTGCAGGAGTGGGCAATTATGGCTCCTTCATGACAATTGCCCATCCCTGGTCTAGTGTTTAAGGCACTAACCTAGAAACCAGGACATTGTGCATTCTAATCCCATTTTAGCATAAAACTGACTGGATGGTTTTGGATCGTTCTCTCCCAGATCAATTCATCAGGTTTGTTTAGTGGGGAAAACAGGAGGAAGGAGTATTAGATATGAGTTATTTATAAAAATAATAAAGGCAGAATTTTAATGTACAGATTACAGAATTACTGTGCCTCTTTCCCAACAGTTGTAGCTGGAGATTTATTTAACATCTCAGGAGATGGCAACATCTAGCTAACTGTCTAATCTTAAAATATAACTAAGCTACTATAATTTGGAACTGGTTAGTACTTAGATGTGAAACTGGCAAGAATTTTTTAAGGTTTAAGCTAGAATGGGAAATAAGTAAAATCCAATGTCAAAACAATTATGGATTCCTGCAGAGAAATTGTATTTATCACCAGGAGTTGAACTTAATTTGAGCAGGACTATTTTTGGCTTCTTCTAACCACCTGTCCAACACTTTGGATTTACATAGCTTTTCTCAGATTTTGTAATTTAAAAAATGCAGGAGTAAGATATTGTGCTCATTCTCCTTTGTACATGTTCACAACTGGACTACTGGTTCACCTTTAAAAAAAAGGGAGGCATAATTTTCAGGGATAAACAGTAAGTAGAAGAAAGAGTCTTTAATTCTTCTCAAAGCTGCTTCTCGAATTTTCCCCTCTTTTTTGGGAGGGGGGAGTATTACTACTTTTTCTATGGAGAAGAAGAATGTATTGTATTTTGTTAAAACCCCTTATCTACTCTTTTAGAAATTTATTCCAGGGTTTTTGATGAAACAAAAATGAGACAACATAGTGTTGAAACTACTAGAGTTTGTTAAAGAGCTTTTCCTTTTCTCTCAAATATTTGGCCCTCCAAATTTGCTTTCTGTCTTCTGGAAGCCAAGATGCATTTCAAATGTGGATTGGTGGGGATTGGGGGGAAATGTTTTGAGGGCAAAATCATAGCAAGCAAAGGTCTAGGCTGCCTTTCCTAATTGAAATGAACCCCCACCCTTTCCTGCTTTGCAAAGATGAAGCCACAGCCAGAAGACGCAGGATAGAAGCAAAATGTTGTGCTTCTCTCACCATGCCAGGAAGAAAAGGCAAAAGTCTTGGTCTCTAGCATAGCATACATGTGGGATCAATGTCTGTATGTCTTCCTCTTTTCTTGTGTTTGATTAAATGGAAGAAATGTTTTGAACCATTTGGTGGAATGACAGGTTTGGAATGAAGCCCATAGATCTATAAATACATTGAGTGTTTGTGGTGACGACAACCATAAACCTCAGCAACTAAACCAGAATTTGGCAAAGACTGTCTACTGAGGAATTTGGGGGAGGGGGGGGATATAAAATGACAGAAAATAGATTCTGAGCAGGATGGAACTTTACCACACAATCTGGGGCTGCTAATATGGAATCTGTTTTCCCTCTGCTGTTGTAGAGAGGTGTGAAGAAGGATGGAAATAACAAATTTGCACTTGGGTTTAGCACACAGAATGTGTAAATTTCTCCAAACTCCTCCCCCCCCCGCAATGATTGTTTTAGAGACAGAACAGGAGAGATGGAAATGCAAAGAAAAATAGGTGTAGAGTGCGAAAACACAACTGAAGAACCTGAAGATTAGAGCAAACAGATTATATAAGAATGAGAAAAAGTTTCATTTTGTTAACTTAAGTTGCTTAAGGTCAAAAGCTATTATAACTGGAAGATACGGTAGAAAATTTCAGAATAGAAGATAGTGGTGTGGATTCTTGTTAAAAAAAACGTTTTAGCAAGCAGCTTTTACAGGCTAGAGCCCAGTTTTGTAATAGATCTCTGTCTATCTTAGTTTTTGCTAGGTACTTCTACCAAACATAGGTATCCCTCTAAATGTTTCGAAGGCTTTCCAGAAGAAGGAAAAAGGAAGGAACCATTTATATGGACTAGGCTGCGGGTAGACTATTCAAAGAGAGTGTAATGGGAAGGGGTAAAAAATGAAGACTTTTTTTATTAGTAATCTTCGAAATGTCTTAGGTATGTATATATTTCATGGGAAAGCCTGAATAAGGGCAGGGGAAGAATTCTCAAGAGCAATAGAGTGTGTTCCTCTTCTATTAATGTTCTGCTTCTTGAGGAAGGGAGGGACATAATGGTGTGCATATAGGTATACTGTACATTCATAATATAAGAGGGAGAGAGATTCTATAAATTTTCCATTCTTAATGGTTCAACTGTAATGAGTAGGAAGAATTTTATTTATGGTAAAATCTAGGCAAGGCATATCGTTGTTAGTATAGCTTATAGTTCCCTGATGCGTTTTGCCACCATTTCAATATTGCTAAATGAGAGGTAATTCTAATGTGGAATCTGATGGAGTAAGCCAGGTCATTGCTTTCTGAAGATGCCTGTGTTTATCTTCCTTCTCATCTTTTTCAGTTGTTTTATTAGAATCTCACAGAATTCACAGTAAGTATTTAGCCAATTCCTGCTCAGAATGCTACCCTCCTAAGCCTTGTGGTCTTGCTGCGTTAAAATTAGAATTCAGATAAAACAAATTCTTCATCCCAACAAAAAAAGTTCAGTTGACCAATATTTTGCTTTTTGTATATGTAAATTAATGCACCTTGATTTAATTTTCTTAATCTACAATTTGATGGATTGTGGGCAAACATCTCAAATTTGTCACATGTTTGGAGAAGGGCTTAGAAAACTTAATGTGGAAATTGGGTATGCAGATAAGTGTTTCTTATTCAGGGATTTATTCTCTATTAAACTGCAGAAACACGAAGGAAAAAAAAGAATCCTGGAAGAAACTGCTTCTCAAATACATAAACTAACTTTTTTTCCCCATCAGTATAAAACCACATGAATTCTGCAGTTCAAATAAATTGATAGACAGTAGAGAGGTCTTCCTCTCCTTTTGTTGTCATCCTCTTCCATAGTTCAGCCCTTTTCCACAAAAGCATTTCATTCAGTCCTGATTTTTGTTTGTGTCTAATAAATAGGTGGAATTTGAATTAAGAGCCCTTGAAAAATGTAAAAATTGAGGATAGTTATATCAGGCTATGAATGTGGTTCCACTAGTGGAACAATAGGGTACTGCACATAAGCCATGATATAGATGTCAAATTTTTCTTATTTAATTTTAAATGGCTAAAAAAATGGAAGATAATCAAAGCACAATATTCTACAATTCTTGACTATATTGCTAACTTTTTACATAGTGATCCTGAAGAGCTTTTGGTGGTGTTGCAATGATAAACCTAAAAATAAAAGCTGAAAACTGTTGTGCTCTGGTTTTATTTCTGAAATGGCTCAGTCCTGGTTAGCAAAGAGTTGGGAGGCCTTTTTTTGGGATCCTTAGGCTACTCTGAATTCTTGGAGAAAAATATGAAACTATTAGGTGTGTGTGTGTGTGTGTGTGTAAAAGAGACCAAGAGCAAGAAGTGTCTTCTAACACTCTGCTTGGATGATCAAAGGTTCACTCGATTTTGTTAAAGACTACAAGCATCTGTTTTGCTTGTCTGCCTGCATCACACCAACACACTCTACAGTACTTGAGTTGGAGGGGTGGGAGGAAGCTGCATTAGTATTCCGGGCATCTTTTTCTTCCCTCTATCCCTTGAATCATCCTTCTCATCCTACGCCACCCCCAACTTCCTGTTTAGATTAAGAACAGGTTGTTCATTCAGCTGTGCAGGGCCTCTCACTCGCATACAAATGATATTGCGTCTACGAAGCAGTTACTCACAACTGCAGAGAGTTCGTTCACCAAAGACACCTGCTGCAGTGGTGGAAATGGAAAGGATTGACACAAGAGTGGGAGGGCAGAGCCGGAACCAGTTCTAACATGATTGTTTCTATACTGCCTTTCTCCTCCTGTCATCTCCTATATTTCAAAAAGATATTCTGGGTCATTCTTTCAAGGATGAATCCTTAATATTCCAGTAAGCAGCTGATTTTACTAGGATGCAGATAGCCTCAGGCTCTGCATTAGAAATTGCACTATAGAAAGAAGACCAAAATGCTAGAATATTTAGGCTTTTTTTTAACCCTAAAACGTATCTACATAGTGTCAATTTGGAGTTATTTTAAATGCCCAGGGCAGGTTCAGTGTTTGACATGAACTTCTAAGGCAATTTAAACATTAGTAATTGCAGTCTACAACATAGCAGTCTCAGAGACAATCAGTAATGTGCAAGGTCCTTGGTCTATCCACCACTTCCTTTGCTGTAAATTTGAATAAGAATGTAACTCATGGGAGCTTGTACCATTTAATGCTAGGAATGGGATTTCATGAGGTTTTTATTACCCTAGTGCATGGCTGGCTCAGGAATTCTGGGAGTTGAAGTCCATGAGTCATGAAAGAGCCAAGGTTTCCTACCCTTGCCCTAGTGTATTGTTCATTTATGTAGAAGCAGTGAAACACGAGGCAAAGGATTGTATTTATTATAAGCTTGTATTCAAGTCTGACCTAACATCGTAAGGAAGATACTACTGTCTTATAACATGGTTAAGTTCAATTGTTAGTAAATACAAGCTTCCACATATCCTGTTTCTAAAAAAGACAAAAATATTCACCCAGCATTCAATACTATTGGATAGGTCTACAGTATTTGAATCTTTGATTATACTTTTGGTCCATATAGCTTGTATAAAAGCATCTGGACATCCTTTGTCATACAGCTTACAAATAAATTTCAAAACATAATTTATCATTTTCATGGTCTTTTGAATGTCTCTCTGATCGTTTGGTTTTGGCATATCTCCCTGCCTCTTACTTTAGCCTGATCTGGTTTAATGCCATGTTTTGTCAGTATTTCTCCCAAATATTATAGTTTTTATCTGCTTTTTGTTCACTAATGGAAGACATGGCTTTTTCTGGTACTAGCTTTGATTAGTGAACATATTCTTCTGTGGCAATCCAAGTATTGTCCATATTTATATGATTTCTGGAAAGCTTCCAACAGTTGTTGCATAGTATGATGAAATATTTCTGAAACAGAATGCAACCCAAAGGGCATGTGTTTAATATTGTATCAAAACTGTATGACATACTAAATATACATAGGCATATGCTTTCTTCATCCAGTGGTAGGTGCCAAAACCAAGCTGCTGCATACAGCTGGAAAATATTTTTGTGTCTGCCAGTTTCATTAAGAGATCTATTTGTGTTGAAATGTGATTATGCTCTCTTTGAATAGGCTTGTATAATTCTTTAGGGTCCACACAGATTTCCGATTTCTATCTTTCTGTGAACTATAACCATGGAACGAACGTGTTAAATTGATTTTCAATATAGTGAATAATTCTTCTTCTGCTCACTGTATCCGAGCTTCCCCTCAGTTTTGTTCTCAATGCTATTGGTACATTTTTGATACTGTGTACTACCAATTGTCGATCTTTACTAAAAATATGAGTTTTTGGAAGACAGCCAATATTATGAAAGAAATCGTCATATCTGCTTAATCATGGATTTTTCCTTAGGATGGTTCTATAGGTTTTTTTTTCCTTATGATGATTCTATGTTGTCTGAATCAAAACAGTTGATTATTTCTCAGATATTTCTAGGCCCAGAATGATTCTTCTTATATTTGATATCACTGCTGGTTTGATATTCTAGAGAATGCCTTTCCCTTTCAGAGTGAGTTCTGAATCCCCATGGGTTTTGTGTGCATAGCATATGATTTCAAAAGCATGGTCTCAGTTAGGCTTCAATCTTTGCAGTTATTTTGGATTATTAAAAGTTTCTTGCAAACTAATATTTGTCTTATAAACAATGGAGACCTGATTAGTGAGTATGGTTTCAATCCAAACTTCATTCTGATGTCTTACCCTATTCACTTCAATTGAGCCTATGAAAAAATCATAATCTTCAGACTCTTATTCCTATATTGCTTTTGAACTTTTTGCACTTTTGCACTTTTTAGCCATATGGTTATATTTTCCACACATATATTTCTGTCCATAAGCTGAACATTGTAGGTTTGCTTCGTATCATATCAGCTATATTATTTGCACATACTTTTCCCTATTTCTAATTTCTTTTGTCATTTTCCTCCTTTGCTGATTTGTTTGTTAGGATTAAAGCTTCTTTCTTACTAGAGTTTACTTATCTCATTTCTCCCTATAAGTCATTATCACAAGGTGATGGCTAAAAACCACTAGGTTCAGTAATGTTATCATTATTATGTCCCATAACTTTCAAATGTGAGTGAACAACTTCTGCTGCTTGGTATACCTGGGTAGCATTTTATAGGGACATGTCTCTATGTAAGCATTTTTGCATTCTGTTCCCATTGCCCAAAACAATTTTGATCTTTAATCAGAGATTCAGTCAACCAATCAAAATCATAAACTTATTCTTTGATTTCAGATTTACTACAAATTCATCTGTTGTCTTGGCCAGCTTTTGTTAGTGTAATCTGAAAACCTTGTAACCTTTTCATGACACGTAATAAGCTTCAGATTTCTCTATTACGGTTTGAAAGCTTTTTCCACCCATGAATGCAAATACATTATACATGTTAAGGTCAACCGGTCCAGTTGTTGGGAAGAACATTTTCTTCATGGCAACCCCTGCTTTTAGGTTTGCTGATATCATTACTATTGGCTTACCACATTGCCAGGAAATTTCAATTTTGGTGATGGCCTCGGGCCATCCTTTCTTTATAAAGACTCCAGTCCGCTAACATTAAAGAGGATGCTGTTTTCTAATTTTTTTTAGTAATGTTGTAACTGGCCTTCCAACCTTGGGCTAACTTTATAACTGTGCAATGGTCTTTACACTTTCTTCATTTAAAGAGCTAGCAATAGGTGTTTTGCTTTGTTTGCCAAGCCTGCATCCATTACTACTGGACAAATATTCATTTTTGATTCTGACATCACTTTTTGGTCTTATATGAGAAAGCAATGGCACAAGAAGAAAATTTACTGTTCCTTTCAATCATCTTGGATTTAACTTTGACCTGGAAAAAAAAGAGGAAATTAACATATTGCAAGCAATATAGCAATATTTCTCATAATAAGGGTAGGTTCAATTGTTGGTAAATACTTGTTCACATGAGTTTTGTGGGATGTTATAATAGTTATGTGGTAAAGAATTCTTCAAATCATGAGAATTGATGCAAGAAGAAGATGAGTTGGAGTATGAAGAAAAACAATCAGATACAGAGTTGTACCCGTGCAGACAAAAATACACATGTACCATATACTGAATGTTGGGTGGAGCATTTCTAGCATACTTTGATTTATCATGCAGCCGTAAGTTGCCACTGTATTAGTACTCAAATATTATTTGATAATTGCATGCACGCTCACATGTCAAAACCAATAATTGAGGAATATCTGCATGAGATCATTTTTAAAAAGAAAAGTATACAAAACATTTTGTGATACTACAGCACAAGCATTGGAGCTACCCCTCTTTTAAGGTTTTTTTTTTTCCTAAAATTCCTTCATGGTGTAATTACCTTATGTATTAGTGAAGACAAGGAACAATGTGTGTAAAGGAAGAATTCTTACTTTTTTCTTCTCGTGTTTTAATTTGATTTAATGTTTTCCAAATACAGGTCAAAGAGCTTTATATTTTGAACTACAGCAAAGAAGAATTCGAACTGAGGCATACTAAGCATACCTGTAGAGCAAAGCCCTTTTCACCTAGGTAGATTTCCAAATGTTTGACTTCCCTTTTAATGTGCAAAAGTGGGAGGAGAGAAGAGGCAAGGAGATCATCAAAAGACCATTAGATCAAAAACATTGCAAACCAGGATGTACTATTGCCACATAACAGCTAAGATGACAAGATAACTACAATTGATTTTTGCATCAAATTACTGAAATGAGATTGAGTCATATGAGTATGTTACGCATTTTGGATGTCACAGTGTCAACATTGTTTCTAGAGTAAGCTAACAGTTTTTGTAGTGTTGTTTTGCAAAAGTTCAGGAACAGAAGGACACTAAGCTCTTCTTTGAATCTGTTTTTTTCTCTATTTTTAAAATGGTTTATCAGATATTTATTTTATTAGCATATTCTAATAAATGTTCTCCATTTTCTTTCTCCTCTCCTAGGACTAAGCTTAATTTTCAGAGGACCGTAGATCCATGCAGGTTGGGGATCATAGAACTTACACACAGTATATTTAGAGAGCACCAGATTGGAAAAGATTGTTCTAGAATTTTCTTAGATTAGCCTGGAGTTTCAGTCCATATGGAGAAACTTTCTGTAGAATTTTCTCCTATGGCCAAAAGTCATTTGTGATCTGCTTTGGAAAAGATTTGCGGAGATGGAAAACTAAGTTTGTGATTTAGTCTTGAAGATATGAAATAGTGTATTTTCAGTAAAATGTTTCTCTGAAAGTTCAATTAAAAAGAGTTGAATAGTTGGCAAATTATTCTTTGGGACCAAAGGCATTATTTTTGTTTCCCAGTGTTTTCTAAGACTTTAACTGCTAGGAACAACTTTAGCACTGCTCAAAATGGAACATCTACTATGGACATTGTAAGGTGGAAAAGTCTCTTGATCCATTTAACCAATTTGTATTCTTCTGATGTAATAGAAATTTCCATTCTATCATCAGCATTGATATACTTTTTTTCCTTAAGAGAAAGGTTATCTGTTACATGATTCTGGCTGATCATTGCAATATAATAAATGGGTCTCCCAATTGAGCATTGATGACATTACTACAAGTAAGGGAATCCCACCTCTCACTTTGAAGAGGTGAGAAGGCTTCATGTTTTGTGTGGACCCTGGCCAAATGGACCTTAATTTGCTTTGACATCCTTGATACTTTTTTCTATTGGTGGCTTTCTTCCATGTCCAAGGATTATTGCTGCTCAGGTGGAGGATGCTGCCAATTCATTTTGCCCTTGCTACATTCTCATGCCCAGAGATAGCAGGTAAATAGGCATTAAGGACAGAGGTAAAAGAGGAAGAAAAATAGGTGATAAACTGATCAGTGGATATGTGTTCAATATTTTGAATTTGAGTCATTTTGAACTTGAAATGCTTAGTTTCAAATTAAAATGATTTAAATCACCCCTAATATGGATGGAACAGTGTATTTCTCCCTTGTGCTGATAAGAGAATCCAGGAATGGGTTAATGTCATCTCATAACTCATTGGACTGAGTCTGCCAAAGTTGTGAGGACAAGCTTCTATTTTCTGCGATCCCCAGCTTTTGACTCAGTCTCAGCTCAAAAGGATGTAATTTTGTTAGCTCCAGAGAGACAGAGCTAGAGCCAAAGCGTTAAACATTTTTGGATTCTACATTGCCAGTGGACACGTCAGAACTATCTAACTGCAAGTCTGATTTCCTTTTTATATGAAGCAGCCAGCATAGCGGCAGAGCTTTCCAGCAGGCTAGTTTCCCAATCTGTTGGGTATAGCAGCCATTTTGAGTGGCAAAGTGACAGGTGAGTTTCCTGATCCGTTGGGTTTAGCAGCCAATTTACCACCTATAGAGGCAGACAGCAGTTTCAGGGAAAGCGGCCCTTTCATGGAGAAGGAAGTCATTCCTTTCATTGCTCCAAGTGACTGCGGATCCAACCATACCATTGGTGGCCACCTGGCATTCTTTACCAATCAATAAGAGGAGACTACAACAGACACATGTGTCCTGGAGATGGTGAGGTCAGGTCTCTCCCTAGACTTTCTCTCCACACCTCCGAGGTTTTTCATTCGTTGCCCTGTCTCAAGGGACAACATGAAAAAGGTCCTCATGGATACTGCCATTCAACATCTGTTGGACATTCAGGCAATCCAACTGGTGTCAGAGGACCAACTGGGGCAGGGACTCTATTTGATACTCTTTGTAATTCCAGAAGCCTCGGGAGCAATTCTGGACCTGAAGAGGCTAAATACTCACATTGTTTACCAGTGGTTCAAGATGCAAGTCACTACAAACCATCCTGGAGACCATCTGAGAGGGTGACTTCTTCACTTCAGTAGACCTTACGGATTACGGAGGCATACCCACACATTCCCATCTTGCCAGCACCCCAGAGATATTTTCGTTTCCATTATGCAGGCCGGCATTACCAGTACCGGGCCCTGTCATTTGGCCTATTGTCCACACCCAAACTGCTTGCAGCACTGGCGGCGCACCTGTGGACACTTCCCGTAAGGGTCCAGTGCTACCTGGATAATATTTTAATTTAGTCCTCCTTGAGAGACCTGGCGAGGGACGACCTGGAAACTAGTTCAGGTGCTATGGAGTCATGGCTTTTTGATAAATGTCAATAAAAGCCACATGACTCCGACCAACCATTTGCTCCACCTGGGAGCAGTTATTGACACACTACTGTGTGAAGTCTCCCTTTCCCAGGAGACAAGCTTGCAGGCCTTGGCAAGCCACATCCAGAGGGAATGCACAGTGCCCCTGGCACTTCTCTCCCAGCTCTTGGGAAAGATGGTGTCCTGTATCTCCATCGTTCCAGGGGCATACCTGCACGCCAGGTCCTTACAATGGTTCCTCCTCCCTTACCAGAGGTCAGGCAGGAGCCATTCACCAGTCAGGGTCTGTTTTCCACCAGACATGCTGCATTCTTTCCAGTGGTGGAAATCCCAGGCAATTACCAGAGGATGCCTGTTCAAGGAGCCCAACCATCTGTCTATTACTATGGATGCCAGCCTCTTTGGTTGGGGGGCTCATCTGCAGGCCCTGATGGTGCAAGGGCAGTGGACAGATGAGGACCTGGGCCACAATATCAACTGGCTGGAACTCATGGCAGCCCATCTGGCCCTCAGAAGATTCCAGAGTTCAGTGGCAAACTGGCACATCCTCATATTGATTGACAATGTGGCAGCCAAGACTCACATCAACTGCCAAGGGGGCACCTGGTCCAGACCCTTTATGCAAGAGGCTCTTCAGATAGGCCTCTGGGCAGAGAGACACCCTTTGTCTCTGCCCAGGCAGTGCACATCTCAGTGGTGAACAACGTGCAGGCAGACTGGCTAAGCAGAGCCATAGTGGAGCACTCTGAGTGTTGCCTGCATCCATCCATCCATCTAGGGAATGGTGCGGAGCGATTTGGCCATCCAGGCATAAACTTGTTTGCTACCTCAGATAATGCTCAGCTACCCAGGTTTCCTATACTAGGGGTGGATGGGGTCAATGCACTCTGTTGTCAATGGCCTCAAGGGTTCTTATACACCTTTCTTTTTCTTCTCATTCCGAGGGTGATCAGGAAGGCACTAGTGGAGAAAGCAGAGATCTTGCTCCTGGCCCCTTACTGGCCAAGGCAGCCATGGTTTGCTAACCTGGTCAACTTGTCGGTAGCTCGGCCATGGAGGATCCCTCAGAACAGGAAGGATTTGACAAAGGGCTAAAACCCAACACTATCTGTAGACAGGCAGTGGCCCTGTGTTCAGTTCTAGTTTGTGGGAAGTTGGAGTCCCTTGCACAGCACAGCACAGCACAGCACAGCACAGCACCCTAAAGTGCACAGGATTATCAAGGATGCAACAAACTTAAGACCTGCCTGGTAGGTAGCTACAGTAGCAGTAGCAGTGTTACTTTGGGAAGTGCAAAAGTAGTGCTGAGTTCTGCCCAAATTGCCAATCTGGGAAAAATCTGTCTCTGTCTCTCTCCCTCTCTCTTTGTATTGAGTCTTGAAAGCTGTGTCTTCTGCTTGAAATGGCCTTCCATTTCAGTACTAGAAGGGTACTTAATATTTCCATTTATTGCTCATTAATGTTGCAGGTCTGAGAACCTGTATATGGATAATATTTCAAGGTTAGTAAGCCTACCAGTCCTCTGGCTCAAAATTATCAGTATATCAGATTGACAATGAGTTTTAAACTAAAGTACATCATGAGATCTTACTTAGAAAAAGCATCTGATTTCTGCAGCCAACATGCAGAGATTCCACCTAGGTTGGAGACATATTGACTCCAGATGCAGGTTGTTTCATCTATCCAACATTTGGGGGTTAGATGATATTTCTTTTGCACCTGTCCAGTGGATTACAGTCATTATTGACCTATAGCTATTTTTGAAAACAGTCCCTTGATGAACCTTGCCATCATGTTTTTGTTTTTGTCCACTTGAGACTGGTCTTTTTTCTAAGAAATTCTCTATGCTTATAGAGGTACGTATTTTTTTCATTGCAGTTTTGCAATCATGTTGGTGGGTTTAGGAATCCAATGTTTGGATTGCTAGGTATTGACCTTAGAAACCCCTAGGATTTAACAAGTTAAGGAAAAAGTAATATCCTTAGCAAACCTTGGAAGGAAAATGCCAAACTTTATTTTTAAATAAGTTTTGTCTTACAGAGTTCCTACAGACACACAGGTTTAATTAGCTGGGAATTTCCCTAGCTACTCTTCAAAGCAACCCTCTTAATGTATAAAAATACAGAGCTCAGTTAACCACACTTTAGTTTCCCCCCAAATCTGTTGCCCTCAACTGGTTCTCATTATAGCCTAATCTAAAAGTGTCAGCATGTATGAGTGTTCAAGATGGCAGTCATGACTGTGTGATTGAAGCCCTGTCGCTTTATTATGTGTGTTGCACATATGTAAAATAGGACAGAGCTTTGATTGTCTGGGAATAGCTGCCATCTAAATTTACTTCCCCCCCACCCCCCCCCAAGCCCAGTCTGTTGATACATCTGGTTTAGGCTACATATTTGCTGAGATAGTGAGGTAAGATTTTCTACTGGTGGTGAAGGAGACAGTGCTTGCAAATTGCTTCCTTGTGAAAAAAAAATAACACAAAACTCTGCAAGTAAACATAACCAGAAGAAATGAGCAATAGCTGTCTTGCTGCTTTTTGACACAATTTTTTTTATTTGTAGAGAGTTTTTCATAAATAGGAAGCTTCAAAAAATAACAGCCCTTGCTACCATTTCAGTTTGCAGCCTCTGTGGCCTAGGCCACCAAGGATTTTATTTTACAAGATTTATCTGTGATGAATACTTCTTGTGTCATTTTTCCAGACCTTTGAATCAAGGCCCAAATATGTGTAAAACGGTAACATTGAAAACCAATAATTTGTGTGTCTGCACAGTTTCTTAAACAAACCTCCAAACGTTGGTTAGATGAATATCCCCGAAGATGATTCTTATGTCTGCTTATATACAATATCATATTTTCACCTACATCTTCATGTTGATTTAAGAGGCCTCATCTTGATTTTAGACTTGGAAAAGACTGAAGATGTGGGAGAATTTATGGCACTCCTGTCTAGGCATCTTAAAATGTTGGTGAATAAAAAAGCCATTACATTGGCAATGACTGGCAAAATATCTTAAAAATAAGTAGTGCTAATTGGAAATTGGCATCTGTTTTTGAATATATTTCTTTGGAACTTTGGAATACTATTCCATTCATTCATTGTGATATGTTTCATATGTTAAACCCTTCAATAGATGCCAGATGCCTGAGACTGGCATGATATTTACAACTGGTTTGGATTATAAATCTCTGCAGTAGGCATGGAAGGTTCAGAGGCTGCTTCATGTCTTGCAAATAATTTTTATTTATTTTATAATAAACTTTTACTTTGCAGCATAGTTGTTAGTGTTCTCTTTCTAGAGTACTGAAAATAAGTACAGTACATTTGAATATTTAGTTCGTCTGCCCATCTTTGTGAAGGAAAGTCAGGAAAAATACAAACTCATTTAAAATAAGTTCTTCATTAATATAATGTCCCTATAATGATACCATTGAACTCTTAGGCCACAGTTAAGGATTTAAAGGCTTTCTGATATCTTCTTGTTACAAACTGAGGAGCAAAACCTGGAGCAAGTCTATTACTGTGATAGCTAAAAAATTTATAAATTTGGAATGGGGGTATTAGTTGTATGACTGAAAGACACACACACACACACACACACACACTTCAGTCTACTTGTGGCTTTTATTTTCAAGCCTCTTTGATTTCCTTGGATTGAATTTCTGAATTCACAGTTCTGATGTCTATTCAGCCATGCATGCGATTGGAACTCCTCAGCATAATACTGTAAGCAGCCTCACAAGGATTATTAAAAGGACAAAATAAGAGTAGGCAAAAGTTAACAAGACTTGCTCTTTGCAAGAGATGTTTTCTTTGATTATTTAGCAATAGTTGCAAAATGTCTTTTCTTCCCACTTTTTAAATTATAATCTGACCATGGATTCTTAGGTAGTCAGGCAACACAGTCTTCACAAAATAAGGGGGTTATCAGCAGGATTAAAGGGATTTTAATGTTTGGAGAAGCACAACATTTTTAAGAAGAAGAAAAATAAGATTTTCTTTTAATCCTCTAGTAGGTAGAACTTGGTCACTGAACAGGAAATGATTACTCAGTAGAAGAAAAAAGATGGAAACATATTGAATCAATCCTGGAAAAAAAAGAATGGGTAGCTGTCTGAAAATCCGAAATACAATATTTTGTTGTGACTCCCATTTGTTATTGTCAGCCACAGGCAAACCCCCAAACCCTTTCCCAAGCATCCAGACTGTTAATCAGCCTTCCATGAGATTGGAGCAATAAAGAATTTAATGGCAAGATAGACTTCATAAAGATAAATCAAGTTTAGCTACCATCACACATACAATTATAATAGTATATCCACGAAGTTTGTCTTTGACAGTTCTGTCATGCAAACAGAAGAACTCTATTTGCTGCAAGGCTCTTTAAGGATAGATAAACATACACATGTACAGTATACCATGATCTCAATGCTCTTTGTTGCAGATTGTTCTATTGCAATCATGAATTCTCTTTCTAATCTCCAGCTATGGACTTGAAGCCGGTTCTTCCCATGGTGATGCAGAGTTCTTGCAACAGCAACAGCAGCCCGGTGGATTTGCGAATGGATTCCCGGTCCAATGTGCCCTCTATGGACACAACTGTCCGGGAGCAGCAACTGCAGCAGGAACTACTGGCTCTGAAACAGCAACAGCAATTGCAGAAGCAGCTGCTGTTCGCTGAGTTTCAGAAGCAACATGAGCACCTAACACGGCAGCATGAAGTCCAATTGCAGAAACACCTCAAGGTAATTTGGAGATGAACTCACCAAGCTGTCTCCTTCTGAATCTTATTTTTCGTGTCATACCCAGTATTGCCTATTTGAACTAGCAGCAGTTGTCATGAACACTAGCCCAGTGGAATTCCTTTGAACAGGAATGCACCTGGAATGGTATGCATATATCAATTCCAATTCAATTCAATTCAATTCCAAATTTTATTGGTCACATACACAATCATACATGGGTACGATATGCAGTGAAATGC
>JAEANM010004987.1:0-15933 GCA_017656035.1 Myanophis thanlyinensis
AAATTTAATTTAAAATTAATTAAACCCTCAGGTATCAGGCCAGGCCGGCTCGTTGAAACAAATGGGTCTTCAGGGCATGTCGGAAACCCCAGAGATCCGTAATAGTACGAATCTCCGGGGGGTGTTCATTCCACAGGGAGGGCGCTGCCACAGAGAAGGTCCGTACCCTCGGGGTTGTCAGACGACATCGTCCCAACGATGGAACCCCGAGGAGGCCAACCCTATGGGAGCGCACTGGTCAGCTGGAGGCTGATGGTGGCAATAGGTGGTCCCATATATATTGCTTGCTTTAAAAAAAATTGTATTGCACAGTGCTGTCTTCTGCAACCATGATTATGCATTATTCAGATTGTTGTCTATACTCTGCTTTTGTAGTTCTATCTTAGCTGTTCATAAACAGAAATATAGAATCGCAGTGACTATTTCCCTGAAATGTGCTAGTATCATCCAGCTTCTAAGATTTTACCCTCCTCCTTAGTTTCAGTCTTATTTTTAAACTGCACCATGAGGATTGGAAAACCATATGCTTGTGACTAAGATTGTCTGAAGTTAGTATTTTGAATTCTGCACATACTTCAAACTCCTTTTTTGCATGAATAATACTAAATCTGTGTTTTCAAAGAATAGCATGGATTGTTGGCCCATACTTAATACCAAGCCATAATATTTTTTACTCAATTGAAATTTAGTGGTTGCATCCCATGATGGTGATTTATAGAGAATGATTGAGCAAACCCAGCAAAATATATATTCAATAAATCAAAGTTAAGCAGGCCAAGTCTTAGTAAGATGTTGGAACTTAGTGTATGATTACAGACATTACAGTTCTTTAAACAAATCTTTCCCATTTTATAGTTCCATTTTTTCCTTTGTTTTTTTTTCCTTACCCACTCCATCTCTCTTGAATCTAACTCCCTACCTCCCAAGTTCCCTAATGTCTAAGAAATAGATCAACAGGGCCATTTTGCCTTTTTTTATATTTGATCAGAGGTTGTAACACATGTGGCAATATTCAGTTGTTCTTAGCGGTCAGCACCCATCACTTCCTGCCTTCTAATCCTTCTGATGAAAGCCACAATCCCTCTAGCCAGCTACAGATTTTGCTTTCCAGAGTAATGCTAAATGGGAGCGACAGGGCTTGGAGGAACCCTGGCAGCTACAAAAAGAGCGGAAGCTGGATTTCAGACACAATCTGATTTCTTCTGAATTAATCCCGGCATACAGAATCCACACAGTGGGTCCTAGGGAGAGATGCAAGGGAAACTGTGGAATAGAACCATCCTTACCAATTCACACACCCTTCTTTCTTGCTTCAACTCCCACTGGGCATTTTTATAATTCCTTTTGAATGAAGAGGAATTCTTACAATAAAATAAGGTAAAGTGTACAATCTCATGTACAATATTTTAGTTAAATTTTGCAAAACTGAGAACTTTTCTTCACTTGCAGATTATTTTAGAAATAGAAAGTCTCAATTCCCAATGTTGTTTCACCAACACATGCAATTAGCCTTAACTCATCCCAATGCATTACTGAAATAGTCTTATGCCAATCTTTGAATACCATTAAATTAGTTGTTCCAGCTGTCCCACAACCATATTTTATCAATTCTCTCTCTCCCCCTTCTCTCTCCTCTGCACCCTAGTTTTAATCAGTCATTAGAATATCCCCCCTCCCACATACACACACATTCGGTTGCTGATGAAGACAATACATCCTGTTAGCCTGGAAGGGCAGCAGCAAGAATCATGATAGCACATCACTTTTCCAGCTAATATGTGTATACTGATAAAGCAAGGGTAAGTTACATTGAAATGGATTAAAAGGAGGGAGAAAGAGATGTGGATGCACAGGAAGAATTCTTACTTTGAAATCCCTATTAGTCAACATGGCATATATTGTATAAATTTTCCATCTCCAAGGATACTCTTATATTATTGACCATCCCTGATCATTTGCATAGTTTTCTGCTGTGGATAAGATTTTCAGTTTGGGGCTATAATCTTATGCATACTTATTGGTTTCCAGGTATGACTGATTAAAAAAAGCAAAAATACAAAATAAAATAAAATAAAACAAGGCTTGTTTCTAATAGAGAATTTTAGGATCTTACAGTGGTTGTAAAGTGATCCAGGATGCTTGTTTACACAATCCACATGTCTATGACATTTGAGGTAGAAAGCCAAATTTCAAGAAGAATGTTGTCTATAGTGTGTAGACACAAGGTTAGAAAGCAAGAATCTGTGAGTTACAGCTCTGCCCTAAGCATGAAACAAGTTGATGACTTTGTACCAGTCACTCCTTCACAGTCCCAAGAAAGAGGCAATGGCAAACCACTTCCAAAATCTTGCCAGAAAAACTGCAGGATTTTCCAGGCAACATAAGGAGGCAACACCGACTCAAAGACACTAAAAACAACAACAACAATTATTTGTCGGGGAAACAGATTGTTCTAAGGAGGCATGCACATATAAACAAATATGCATAGATATGGAAACAATGAAAAACTGAAAGTCAGGTTTTATATATTGCAGAAAGTTCAGAAAGCAAGTTTTAAACCTATACTACATTAAATAGTAGAAAGAGGAAAAAGGGTCCTATTTTATTCTATGCAAGCACAGAGACATGATCATCATTTTTTCAGTTAAGCCATATTTTATCTTATAAGAATCAGTTAAATGTCTATGGAGATTCTCAGTCATCCAGGTCATGGTTGTCCCAAAGGTACTTTTTCAAGAGGCAACTGAGTTCTGAAGAAGCTTCTTGGATAAGAAGTAAAACATCTTCAAAGAAAAACCAGAAAGTCCAGTTGCCTTTTGAAAAAGCATCTTTGGGACATAAGAATCAGTTAGCTATATATTGTGCATAACTGACCCTCCCCTCACATATCTCCCAAGTAGGAAGAAGACATTATGGATAAGTGAGGCCATGTTAGTCATCTGTTCATTGTTGTGTCAAAATTGGCCTAATATTTTCACTTTGTTTTTGCTTGCACAATAACTGTCTTGAGTCAAGGGAACCAATTTCACAAATTGGGACATCCCCCTGTAATAAATAAAAGGAAACCCATTCCAAGATCTTCAGATACTGAAAGGATTCAAAGAAAACTTAACCAGGCAGTCCAAGTAAATAGACAAAGACTTTTGAAGTTCATGAAAATCCAACTCTGAGGGACCTATCAAAATCAGAGTGGGAATATTCACTGGTTATTTTTTTTTTATTATTCATCGACTTCATTGGGTATTCTTTTTCCCCATCAGAGCTCTTGCCAAAGGCAAGATAACTGTTAAGGAACAAAGACCCATAGAGATCTATGGGTTGGATATCAGTGATTTACATAGCCAGCTAGGAACTAATGTAAGCTAAATATTGGATAGAATCCCTTTTCACTTTTGGACAGTGTTCTGAGATCTATGTATGTGTTTGAAGGAGATCCTGGGCTGAGGGAGTAGCTAACTGAAATCAAGCTCTTCAGAAGTCATTGTCATTTCTCCCATCCACCTACCCCCTTTGTGCCTTTCAACTTCCTTTTAGGTCTTTGACCTTGATATGCATAAGAAAGTAAACGCTTAATGCATTAGTGACACACATGCTGAGGACAGGAACCAGCCTTTGGCATAAATCCTTCAATCAACTCAAATTCCTGAAGATCTCCACTTGCCTTTCCCCAAGACAATCATGACAGAAAAGGAGTCCTTACAGAAAAGTGGTTGTGACAGCATTACAAGTCAGCTTTTCCCTGGGATTGTGCATGAGGTTCATAGTCATTCCCTCCTCTCCTGGAATCAGCAGGGCACAATCCACTTTAGCCCATATGCAAACTCATGCATGTATTCTGTTATCCCCCTCACCAGCTAAATCCTTGATGAAATAACGCGTGATTACCACAGCCAAGCCCATGGAAATCTAGCCCATCAATTATGACAGTTAAATAAACCTCCAATTTTTTTTAAAAAAACATTGCAACTTGAAGATCTACAGTTGGAATTAGTGCTGTCTAATCAATATTAACTTCCCAGAGGCATTGACTATCCTCTGCTGAAAATGCAGGGTTAGAATAAGCAAGTTCAGATCTTAAGCAAGATCTTAATTGATGTCTTCTACTTCTCATATAAAGCATTGCAACATCCTGATCTTAACTATAGCTGCAGATATAATGTTCACCTTTACCAATTACTCTATATATGTAAACACATTGTATAAATAATTATTTTCCTTGGTAGTCTATTTGGTTTTTGAGGACATCTAATTTTTTTCAATATTGAGAGATTTCCCTGTGCTTATATTATCTATACTAGTTCAGTTGGGAGGGAGATGGGTGCCTAAATGTTCTAAATAACATTGATGTTTAAAAATAATAATAAGTCCAGCTGAGCGGAAACCTACACTCCAAGGGTAGCAGCTGTAAGACTCAGGGATTGCTACTCAACTGACCTCATGTTGGCCTATACATAATCATAGGAAGGGAGGGAGGAGAGGGAGGGTTATAAATAGGGAATTAACCCCTACTGAATAGTTTATCAAAATGAAACAAAATACGAACTGCTTCTTTTTCAGTTGAAGTTGGAGAAGAAATACTAAACAAATTTGGAGGTGATATGTCATTGGGTGAAGTGGCTAATAGATTGAAATACACAAATACAATTTAAAATAATTTGATAAGTGTGAAAATAGAAGAGTAATGGAATTTTGTAGAAACAAATGTAAAGTAATACAACAGTAAGACAACACTAAGACATCTAATGCAAAGGAATGCTGGTTTGCAACTTGCGAAAGACATTTAAAAACTGAAAATCAAATCCAAGTCAAGATCAACTAATAACTTCCTGAACGTTTCTTAATAAGAAACAATGGAATATATTCCTGGATTCTTCTAGGATAATTTTTTTCACTTCTTCATTTAGCCCACAGATTTGATATTTCTTGAAATTTCCTACCTAAATTCTAACCTGGTCAGACTCTTAGTAGATTTCAAATTCATTTACAAATGTTACAAGAAGATAGTTCTTAAATCATATGTAGTTATCATCTGCTTTTATTTTGCATTGATTAGCACCCACCTGAAATATTGTGTTTAGATTTTAAGGAAGATTTAGAGAAACTGGAACAGGTCAAATACAATGATCAATGGCTATGAGGCTAATGACTATGACCAGAACTGGAAGGCTGGGGTTAATTAACTTTGATAAGAAAAGGTTGAGGGGAGTCACAATAGCTGTTTTCAAATACCTGAAAATAAAATCACCTGAAAATATCCTTAAGGCAAGACAGAAAAGTCTAAAGTTATCTAAAGTTATAGAAAGGAAATTCTGGTTGGTTGTTAGAGAAAAAAATTCTGAAATAAGAAAAGTTCCACACTGGATCTTGTTATCTGGATAGGTTGTGGGCTCCCTTCATTGCATAAACAGAGGTGGATATTAGGAGCGCTTTAAACTGGATTCCTGAACTGAGCAGGATATTGGACAATTCCAGATCTACAAATCTGTTATTTTAAAATTAGAAAAGACAGGGAAATAATGCTGGCAGTTTGGAATAAGGAGCATTGTTGGTCTGAGATGCTGGCAAAACAAATATTGCTCTTGTTTATTTACATTAACCCCCAACCCGCATATAGATATATAACCCCCTCTAGTGGCAATGGCAGGTTAGCTAACTGCAATTATTACCAAAGGATCTAAGCTGGGAGGGTCTCAGAAATTTACTCTGTTTTTTAGCCTAAAGAACAATGAATGCCATTTTGACAATTTTCAGGCTAGACCCTTGTCCAGACAGTCTGTCAAGCTGCAGTTACTTTTGCATCCTGGAAGACCACTTCACAAATTACTCTCATGGAGAAGGAAAGAGGAAAGGAGAGGAAAGGGGAGGGGAGAGGAGACGAGAAGGAAAGAGAGGGAAAGAGGGAAGTGGAGAGGAGAAGGGAGAGAGGGAGATGGAGTGGGGTGGAGTGGGTGGGGTAGAAGAGAAGGGAGGAGAGGAGAGGAGAGAGAAGAGGAGAGGAGAGGAATCCCCATCTAATGTTTATGTATTATTTAATCAAAATGTTACTACTGAAACACCAATAAAAAGAAAGGGGGGGGGGAGGAATTGTTCTCATGGATTCCATTTTTATTTTCCTCCATCAGCCTTTTTCCTTTTGTTAAGCTTCAGCTCTGAACCTGCTAAAGAGAGTGACTAGGAATTACTTATTCTTACCTGGTCAGTTGAGAGAGGGTCATAAAAGTCCAGGCAGCAGCTAACTAACTCTTTTGTAAGTGAAGTGCACAGATGAGTCAAGTGGAAAGGGGTGCGGCCTTGATTGTGTAGCTGCAGATATAATCTTGACTTTAGATTAACATCCACCCACCCCGATTCCCCTGTTCTTAACCCAGCAACTATTGAGGCTTGTGAAGTTATCTTTGTTCAATCTGTTACCCTCCAAAGGTGCAATGAGCTGTTAGATAACTATAGGAATTGGGGGGGGGGGGGGAGTTGAAACCTGTTGGGGAAAGCAGAACATTGATCACTGCAAAATGTGTTGCAATTCAAGTTCTTGCATTGCTTAAATTTTGAAAAAAAGGTAAAACAGATTAACAGGGTTATTGATATGATTGGACTAGACTTGCCACCTTCAGATCCTCACTCATCCATTAAGACTTTCACAAATCTCTATTTATTGACAGTTTACCTGATGAACAGCTTTTGGGAATAGGAGATAGAATCAAATAAGTCATCTTGAGCTCTATAGAGGAAAGCCATTGCAGGGTTTTTCTTGTAATGTACAGGTAGTCCTCAGTTAATGACCTTACTTTGTTCAGCAAGAACACCACTGGAAAAGTAGATTTACAAATGGTCCTCTATGGCCAGTGCAGTGTCATTGGCAATAAGTTGGAAGTCACAATAATATAACATCACACTAATTCACTGAATGACTGTAGCAAAACTGATATCATAAACTGAATATGATCATATGATATTTCACTTAACAACTATGACACTTAGTAAAGGAATTGCCAATTCCATTTGTGGTTCAGTGAAAATGATATGTATTTCTCATAGGAGAAATATTATATGAGGATGATATGTATTTCTCATATTCAGCCCTAATGAGAAAATGTTTTCTCATTAGGGCTGAACCACGCATGGGATGAAGCTGCTATACCTATATGAGGAATTTCTGTGCTATATTAAGGAGAATTGAAAAAAAAGCATATTTTTTTCAGGAGGCACCAGACAAAACTGGCAGAAATCAAAATGCCCTTTCTAGAATCCAGAAATTGCAGCCCCATTTTCATCTTTTACCCCAGAGGCAGCATGCCAGATAAATCAACAGAAGCATCTCTCTTACCATGATTTATTTTTGTTTTTATTTAGCGTATGGCATGTGTTAGCCAGGAATCACCAAGGTGGTTGGCTGCCTCTGTGAAACAAATTACTTTGGGCAGCATTATCCTTACCCGCAGGACACCTGAATGCTGGTAGCCAATTGCGGGAGGCTCCTTTATTGTCCCACGGGAATCAAACTGCTGAGTTGCCAATCTCAATGGTTTACAGGCCCAGTGTCTGAGCCACCGTGACCCTTACCATGGTATGCAACACACACTTCTGCATATGCCTTATGCTGATTTAAAGTTCCTCCTCTTTTCACAAGTGCAATCAGTCCTGACAAACCATTTGCTTCAATGGAAGTATTTTGCACAGCCTCCTTACACTGGAGGTGTAACTATCACAGTGTGGGGTTAATTAACTTTGATAAGGAAAAGTTGAGGGGGATGCTGGACTTTTCTATTAATGCTTCCCTACAATTCTTTCTATACAACAGTTTAAATTTAGGGGAAAGAAATCCACTAGTGCTAGTAGAAGGCTTGGTTTTTTCCCCAGTCATAACTGTGGAGAAATAGTATAGAGCTGAATTGCCAGAAAATAAAACTTTGTAATCTGCAGCCTGCCAGAAAATCTCTGTTTATGAGTTGGAATTGTTCACAGCCATCCCAGGAACTTCAGTGAGTTTTCCAGGAAGGAATCATTGTCTTCCTCATTTCTTTCCATATCCAGATTTCATTAAACTTACTTTTTCCACATATGTGTTTAAACATGCATGTTGGTTACAAATCCATGCAGACTCATCTGATCTTTTTCTGGCTGTATATTGGTTGTTGTGATTTTCTTTTGCCTTTGAAAACATGTGTCAGAGTCTATCCTTCCTTTTCTTGTTATGGATCTCCCCCAATACCAGAATTGGTCTCTCTTTTCCCATTATCAAGGAGTGGTTTGCTGAGGTTAGCTGGCTGAAGATGTGACCAAAGGAGTGAAATCGTCCTTCTGCTCTCCCTCTTAAGAAATAAAAGAAATATGGGGAGGTCTGTCTTTTGCTAAAGCCTCAAGTCTCTGGTTTTTCTTCTCTGGCAATCCAGACCATGAATAAAGAGAGCCTTTAACTCAAAGGGAAGAGGATTCATAGCTGCCTGAAGGTCCTGACAGGCAGAGCCCAAAGTAGACAATCTTTACACTTTGTATCACTTGTAGTCTCTCATTATGTTTAGTCTTTCTCTTCCCAACTAAATACACAGCTGTGCCCAACTTCAAGTGTAAGAGGAAGAAGTCCCAGAAATAAGAGAGAGAGTTCAAAACCTCATTGAACCTGCAAAGCTGGGAGATCTGGAGATCTGAAAGGATTGGTAGAAAAAGAGCAGAGGAGTACAAAAGGATTTTGGACCATAAATGTTCTTGTGGGTTCAGATCCTTTACATGGTCCTATGTGTTACTTTCTTTGTAAATCAAACATGGTAGAACTTGCTCGGCTATTTCTATATTTTTATTTTTACAACTGTGGGGGAGGGAGGGAGAGAAAATTGTTTAAAAAGTAGTTCTAAAAATGTTGAAGAAATCCATCTCCCATTTAAAATATGCCATTATTATTATTATTACAACTAAAATGCTTAATTAATGGTTTGTCTGTATACCTGTTCATCTCACTTAATAACTCTGAATAACTTGTAACATGATTTTGATCAAAAAAAATCCTGAAGTTCCTACATGATAATAACAAAAAAGAAAGACTAAGTCATGTGAGGTTTTAACCTTTGCTTTGCTTAACTTTTAAATAGAGGGATTTTGTTCAAATAAATAAAGCATTTTCCTACCTGACATCTTGTAAACAGATCCCATGCTGTCTAAGGATAAGAAAAACTGTGGTACCACACAACTGGAATGTTACTTTAATGATCAGGAAGTCTTGGGAGGCAAACAAATTAAGTTTTTGCATTTTTTTCAATGAATCAGTACCATGGAGAGCGCCTCTCAAGTTGCAAAGTAGCCATGTAGAGCTTTGGGCCATTGCCCAAACAGAAGTCCTTCTGTATTGGGATTGATGGCTTGTTGTCATCAGTTCTACTTTATATGTTTGCAGCAAGACAAACCTGATGCAAGAGCAGAAAAATGACATAGAAAGGATGGATGAGAAGGCAGGAAGTAGTTTAAAATGGGTTCATGTAAGCCAAGTTGACTAAGGTGCCATGGGCTGTACAAATCTCTTCTGGGGGAAAAAAGAGCTTCAGGGAATTATTTTCATTCACAAACAGAAAAAGAAGGCAGAAACATGGGGGGGGGGGGGAGGAAGCATGGTTTAATTTAAGAATGTGTAATCCTGCTGTTTTCCAGACTGGATGGACTACATCTTTCATCACCCTGAGGGGAACAAATCTGCCTAGGGAATGGTCAGAGTAGTCCAGAGTTGTATAATGAATGAAGAAAGACTCTCAGAAGAGAATCTCCCTAGATTCTCAGGCTATAAAAGAGATGGTGAGTGATTAGAACTTTCAGACTTGTGAGACTCTGTTAATGTAGCCTTACAATAAAGTAGAATTAGCTTACAAGACTGTATTTCCTGTCTGGTCTACCCTGATATGGTCCTTGAATGGAATAAGAGAAAAGAATTGAAGTTAGGAAAATAAGTGATTTCTAATTTTCACCTCTTTACTTCCACCAGCATTATTGCATTAAACAGTGCGATGTAACACTTGATGTTCCATTAAGAAATGTTCAGCTGACTTGATAGACCATAGTCTTAAATCTAAATGGAATTTAGTGAAAATGAGTTATTCTGTTAATTCCAAAGGTAGTAGATCCATCCTGTATAAGTTGTCCAGAGTCACTTTGGATAGTGAGAAGGTTGTCATATAAAGGTAATAAATAAATAATTCAAACATTTGAAAAAATGGTATTTTCCACATGACTAGATGCAATACTGTCAGATCACCAGGAAAAGAAATGAACAAAAAGAAAATGGTCGAGTATAATAAACATGTTTTGGCCTTGCTTCATCAAAATTGGTTGCTGCCTCATTTTTACTTCAGAAATTGTTCTCTGTGCACTTAGTACTTATTCCATTTCTAATTTCAATTAAATTTATCCATTTTATATTAGTTAAGCCAAGTAGTTGGAGCCAAGTGATTTGATTTAAATGAATTGAATCTGACTAATGAAAAGAAGGTAGATTGTCTTTTATCTCTAGTCTTGTCTCAGTATGATAGTATTTCATAACCATGATCGATACTTAACTCTCCATCCCTTCTTTCTAACTGAATAAATTAATAGTTATCTGTTCAATTGCTGAACTTTCAATTTCACTTTGACTTGTTCAATTCTTCCTGTGTAGATTTTCTAGTGCAGAATGCCTGTTAGAAGCTGCTCCCCGGTGGCATGTTTTAGATTTTCTGCAATTGTATCCAGTCGTTGAAGAGACCTCACTGCAGTGGTGAAATTCAGTAGGTTCTAGCAGGTTCGCTAGAACCGGTAGTAAATTTTCTAAGCAGTTCGGAGAATCGGTTGTTAGAAGAAATCTCCTTTTGTTTTTTTCCACTTTACAGGGTTAATCCTGTAAGGAAGGCAGGAAAAAAAACATTCTGGTGTTGTTTCTAGCCTAATCGTTATTGCCCTGCTTATAGAAACTGCCCACCCAGTCACATGAACCTCCCCCCGCCAAGCCCGCCAAGCCACACCCACAAAAACCAGTAGTAAAAAAATTTGAATTCCACCACTGCCTGTGAGGTGAGTTGGGCTGACAGAATTGACTTGCCCAAAATCACCCAGCTGGCTTTCATGGCTAAGACATGTTTTGGTCTTCAAATCCAGATCCCTACGTAAACCTACCAGTTATACCCTAACTTTGTCACTTTGACATACTCAGTATTTTCTGTCTTTCTTTTTTTTTAATCTCTAGCAGCACAGCAGATGTATCCCTTTGTGCTTCTATTTTGAATATTGGGCAACTAATTTTTTCTGCAGAAAGTTTTGGCATGATTCCTGCCACCACCAACGCCAATCATCTTTATTAAATATTGTAACAAGAGGAGGCAGCTTTAGCTTACTGGCAAAATGTTTGCTTGAATGTATCAAATCAATATCATTTTCAATACATCTGAGAAAGATCTTTGCCTCCCAGCATCTCCCAGTTAAAATGACTCCATTGCCCTGGATACACAAGGCCCCAAATGTGGAAATAATCAATGAATGGAGGGAAAGAACATGGGGACACTACTCACTGATTGCATGTCTAACCTGGTAAATGTAATCAGACTGTTGGGATGAAGCCAAAAGTTCAATGCTAGTCCACCTGCTTTTAAATTAAATGTCTGGCATCTCCGTATGAAGCTAAGAATAGATTATTTCTTGAATGATTGTACATGATGAATAAGTTGGTCTAGAATTTAATACATTTCAAACCAGTTGAAGAAACTTTTGGAAGACTAGTTTTCTGTTATGGTCCTGCCTCAAGATCTTCTTCACATGAAGAGGAACTGGCATCCTAAGGACCAGAGGATGTATTTCAGAATTTTAGAAACTATTTTGAACCGTTAGTGGGAACATGTCCTGCCCCACATCCAGTAGATTCTGACTATGAATGAAAACTACCTTCACCTTGGTCTTCATGACACTACTGACTGGAGGTGAAGCATTAGAAGATAGAGAGATATAAAACTGCTTAGTTACAGTGACTGATAGCAAAACAAGGCTTGCACGTTAAGGAGTAATCTGCTAAGGAGGACAAACCTAAGCAGAACCAGTTGCGCTCAAACAGAGGCAGCTGATGTTTGGGCTACAATCTGAATAAAGATATTGGAATGTTGGAAATATTTCCTATTTGTAGTTTGTTGATTAATAATGCCTATAATTGTGTAACCATAATTATAGATACAATTATACCTTTTCTTTTTACATTATTTATTTACTGAGTTCACACTATATCTAAACATTCTGATGCTATTCTACCATCAGTGAGTTTGCTTTTGAGTTATCACACACCATAAGGTAGGCTAGATGGATTTAATATGGCAATAATTTAGGTTATTTTAAGATGGGGATATTTTCATGGGTTTCCCTCCTTTGTTTACCTGGGTAATTTGTAAGACCCCTAAAAACCTGGTTCAGAAAGTCAGAGGAGTGGCATGGAAAAGGGGCTTAGAGGAAATCTTTAATAAATGGGAAGGAACTTCTCCTATTAGTAGAACATCTGCTCACATAAGGTGAATCTATTCAATTTGACCACAACCTCCTTTCCTCTGCCTTCTTATTCAAAAGAAAACCTTGACCATTTTTGTAGCATTGTAGATGTCCTAAGAGCTGTTGTGAGAACATAGAGAAAGAGAAATTAGTATCCTATGCCTCATTTTGCCTCATTTTGCTTACCCAGTGTTGATTGCTGCCATATGTCTTACTTACAGAACCATACAAGCATACTATTTGGAAATGCATAAGATCTTTGCAGTTGATGTGATAAATGTGCAGAAGACATAAGAAAAGGCAACAAGCATGATTTTGATCCACTTCAATGATTTAATCAACAAATATGATCTTCTTAATAAGGCCTGTAAAATGTAGGTTCTCATCTTTAATTAGCTTTTCCCAGATAATTAGCTGTATGTCCATGCATATGTATACTTTTTCCCCATAAACATCATTATCTTCAGACATGATTTCTCTATGCCTCCTTTTAAAGTAGTTCAAGACTTAGAAATAAACTTTTTATGCTAAATTCAAAGTCGTATGCGTAACAAAATTGGTTTCTCTACATACTCTAGTCTTCTTTCTATCCAACCTAATTTTCAAATTTGCTAACAACTCTTACAGCCTCAGATAAACATGCATAATCTCACACATGTGCCATAAAAAAGAAGGAAACATATCTGAGCAAGCATAGTTCATGTTATAAAATTGCTACAATGATCATTTTATTCTCAATAGGAATGTTCTACTTAATCATTTAAGTAGAACATCCTACTGAGAAGCCATTCAGAATTATCGAAGCACATCTCTTCTCTTGAAACTTAACAATGTTTAAGAACCTATACAGTCATTCCAGTCTTTGAAACCATCTCTTCCCATATGTTTCTAACATATACATTTATTAGCTGGTGCAGATTCATATTATGGTTTCTCTTTATAGTTCACATTTCATTGTAACATCAAAATCAGATATGTGTCAAAATTGGCCATGAGAACAAAAGTTGCAAACAGTTTCAAAGCTCCAAGGCACATCCTTCTTCCAAATACTCTGTATTAGCACATTTATATACACAAGTACTACTTTTCAATAGAAAAGGCTACATGTTAAATGCAAACATGTATAATTATAGTCTGACTCCTCTTTTCATTTTTCTTTGAAGGGTAAAAAACAACTGAAGGAAAGTCATTGGAAGTGAGGAAGCAGCAAGGGGAGGCTTCAATTACTTTAAAACAAGATTGAACAATAATACCAACTGAAGTTTTATGCACTTCCTGTAAATAGCACAAGAACTGCCTTTCATTTCTTCTTAAGAACAACACAGAAACAATACTAAAAATGTGATGATTAGTTCTACCAAAGGTAAAAGCAGCTGCTGGTACACTGAATCTAAATGGGGGAAATTAGACACATAGAAATATCTGTACCCCCACAGCCACAATTTTGTCTTAACTGGTCATTTTTATCTTAAACTGCTGCTACTGCTAATGCTGCTGTTATTTCTTACTTTCCTGCTGTTGGATGCATCATCCCTGCCCAACAGATTGCCTCTTTCATTGAGCAAAGCACAGCAAAGGAAGCATTGCCTGGAGTTCCATTTCTATTCTCTACAAATGTCTATTCTCTTACAACAACAACAGCAGCAGCAACAGATTAAGAATTCTCTATGCTAACTATTGACAGTACTGATTCCATTGGCTCTGGAATGTTCTGTGCCTTCTGATGTAGTTATAGGGATATATGTAATATATATAAATTTTTGCTTGCTGATTATATTTCTCTCTTCCTGATTTTGCCTGCTTTGTGTCCCGTTTTGCAAGTTAATTTTAAATTTTCTGATGTTCAAGCAATATTTCTTGCTAGCTGAATTGCTCTGATCTATATATAGAACTGAGATTGTGGGGGAAAACTAAAATGTATTGATGATAAATTTCCAGAATCCCCAAAGCAATTAATAAAAGCTTTGTGAAAAAGGGAAATGATGCAAAAATAATACATGGATCATATAACGCCGCAGCTTTAGTCTGAGTAAAAGACTCTCTTCCCTGCATTTACATTTAATGGATAAAGAGTGAAAAATCTGGTTGTTTGTCTTCAGGTTTGTCCTTCAGAATGAGACAGTTACTATAGTAGCCATGGATGTGTTTATCTGAGGACAGAATGTGGATGACTTTGTACAGTACCAAGGACCAAAATGTAACATGAACAGCTGGAAAACATTCAAGTGTACAAAATATTTTTTTTTAAGTACAGAGACCTGGTCTTGGGACTTTTCATTTATCAAGATTTCTTCCCTACTTGCCCTTATGAACTCTCACATTAGGAGCCAAACTGTCACTTAATGCTATTGGGTAGTTTAAGCACTAGATATTCTAAAAATATTCCTATTTTTGGCAGCCTTAAAGCCTCATACAAAAAGTAAGAAAAGTCATAAAGGAAACATTCCTGAATAAATCCACTTTAATGACTTCCCTCTGGCCATATTAAGCTATCATTTAACAGCTGGAACAAAAGGTAGAATGTATACACTTTACAAGTTCACATACTCCTGTTTATTAGACTTTTTTTTTTTTTTACAAAAGTTGCTGTTTTGTTGTTATTATTGGAACTGAATAAAGCTTATGTACGAAGCAAGCGAAAGCTGTGACTCAAAATTCATCATATCTGAAAGGAACTGAGGGTTGGTTTTCGGTTTTGTTGGTTTCTTGCATGAGACTCAGTTGTTATCTAATTTTGTATTTCCAGGAAAATTTCCTATATAAGCTTGCCTACTAAGAAATTAAGACAGTAGTTCAGTGATAAAAGTTCACACTTTACTGCCAAAAAAACTTTACATCCAGGTTTAAATTTACATGCTTGTCATTCCAGATTCAGGTTCCATGACCTCCAATAAACACAGTACAAGCAATTATCCTTTTGTGGACCTAAGTTCCTCATATTTATTCTTTTCAAACATGAGCCACGGTGGCATAGTGGTTAGAGTGCTGTACTGCAGCCTACTTCTGCTCACTGCTGGCTGCCTGCAGTTTGACAATTCAAATCCCACCAGACTCAACATTGACTCAGCCTTCCATTCTTCCAAAGTGGATAAAATGAGGACCCAAACTGTTGGAGGCAATATGCTAATTCTGTAAACTGCTTACAAAAGGCTGTAAAGCAATGTAAAGCGGTATATAAGTTATTTAATTTAAAATGTAAACATCAGGCAATGGTAAGGACACTCCCACAGATTCACTATATTACCCCCATAAATCAGCTAAAGGGTTTTATTTATGATGCAAAGATGGAAGGAGAGAGATCAGGAACTATTCACTATTCTGTTTCACTAATTTCTATCATTTTCAAAGCTATAACTGTGGTTATTATCATTCCCCATCCATCTTACCATTTCAGCTAAATCCAAGCAATGAAAATTTTATAGCGCATCCCTAATTGTGCACCAGACTGGAACTGTT